>CAJNDS010002323.1:0-205000 GCA_905221605.1 Symbiodinium natans
CCCCCCCCCCCCCCCCCCCCCCCCCCCCCCCCCCCCCCCCCCCCCCCCCCCCCACCCCCCCCCACCCCACCCACCTCATTGGCGGTAGCCATTAAATCGGGCAGCGCGAGGTGCCCAAAGGACCGAGCAAATGCGGACCTTTTAGCCCGGGTCGTCCCGGGAATAGCCTTGCTGGCCTCTGGCCTTCTGCGAAGCAGAATTAGGCCGGACGCCAGTGCCGCCGACCCCCGCGTGCCGCCGGTGAACGGCTTTTTTTTCGTGGTTTTTTGCGTCGCCACGGAGGCCCCCAGAGGGCGCGCATCATGAGCATCAGCGGGTCCAGCCCGGGACCCCCAGGCGCGCATCAGGAGCATCAGCGGCTCCCGGGGCGGGACCCGGGGGCGCATCAGGAGCATGATGCCCCCCAAAGGGCGGGCATAAGCGACGTGTCTAAGCCCGGGGCTAGGAAAAAGGGAGTTTAGGGGCCTTATAAAGTGCTTAGAAACGTTAAGGGAGTTTCGGAGCCTCAAACGCTTAGAGATTTGAAGGGAGTTTAGGGGCCTGAAAATGCTTAGAAACTTAACGCTTAGAGATTTTAAGGGAGCTTAGGGGCCTCAACATGCTTAGAAACTGCTCGCCCCGGGCTTCTGCGTGCGCTGCCCGCCCATGGGCGCAGCCCCTTAAATTATATCTTTCAATGCCTTTCCGAGTCATGAGACCATATGGGGTCATATGGGATCATATGGGATCATATGGGAGCATATAGGATCATATGTGATCATATAGGATCATATGGAACCCAATTCGAATATAAAATCAGCTGCTCTTGGTCTCTCTGAAAATCCATGGCTTAGGATCTCTCCATGCCTCATAGAATCTTATATCATCTTCTTTGTCTTTTCTTTATTATTGCAATTTTAAGGATTCCATAATCTGGAATTCATTGACCATAGAATTCGTTTCTTTCTATTGATGGAAACCATATGAGAAACAAGATTTTCAAATTGCAAATTATGGAATTCTTCTCTTCTCCCTCGCTGAATTCGGGGTGGCGGCGGGTCCTTTGCACGGGCCGGGGAGGGGAGGAATTTCTTCTCATTTTTCTCTTTGTCTCGAGGATAATGATGAGATCCATTTTGTGGATACTTCTTCTTAATTTATTATTTGCGGGGACATAAGTTCTTCTTGAGAAGGATTGGATACAAGTTTCATTCCCAATCCATCGTAATTTGAAATTCGAAGTAATATAAAGAATTTCAATTGGTACTTTTGGGCGTAGAAATCGCTTACACCGAGATTTTGCAAGCTTTGCGAGCTTCAATGAGACATTCATCTACGATCTCCTATTATTCTCGGTATCAAATAAGATCAATTTCGCAATATAAATATATAGAATTACCATTCGTCCGATACATATTGTATAATCCCCCTACTAAACCGAAATCCAAGAGTTTCTTGCATATAGAAAAATTAGATAATTATATTATGAATAATCGAGATGTGATATAATATTATTCCTTTCTAAACAAAAATAAACTATTCATATCAATATTGAAATAATCATCGATATTCTTCATAATTATATATTTATTATATAATATATGAAATAGGGTTTCTATTATTAGAGAAGATATATAAATTGCAAAGAATATTTTAGATGATCTTTTAAAGATCAAAGTGTGGATGCTGTCAGGGCTCATGAGGATCTTCACCTCGCTGAGGAGCTCCCGGGGAGGCCCACCCAACAATGGCTTCGCGATCGGAAATTACGTTGTTGTCGGGTTTGTGGCCTTTCGGCTAGTCTTCGCGTTCACGAGGGTGCATTCTCGATATTGGCCCAAACTCGTCAATCCCCAGACGCCCGAGAATCACACCATAGATGACCAGAGCTAACTTCCAACCCTCGAAGCAATTTTTACCGAACCAATTTATACTAAGGAACTCTATCCGCCATCGTTGATCCCGCTTGCGCGAGAGGAATATGGCAAATGTATGGCTGCTGTGTTGCGGACCAACCGGTAGGATGCTTGGGAAACGAATTCTGCTGACTCCGAGGCTAAACAGGCTTGTCGCAGGGCATGGACGGAACTCCTCATGTTTCCGAAAACTATCTGTAGACAATTTGGTAAGGGGCAGAAACCGCGGCAATCCCTCAATTTTTCACGGGCCTTACTCCTTAGATGGAAATTGGGTGAGCGTGCTACACTTTGGAAAGATGCCCTTCAAGCCAAGAAGTGCCCCCGAGCCCCTAAAGAAGTTGCTTCTCCTGCCATGCGCGATCTGCATCGTAATGTCGAATGCCTCGTGATGATTGGTCGAGCCGGTCAGGCCCTTCAACGCTTGCTTTCGCCGGGGCTCGCGCATGACACTCCTACTGTGTAAGCTAAGCTGGCGGCTAAATTCCCCGCCCCAAGCATACCTCCTAGGAGCCCCGCTCTTGTTCCCGGAAACACGCCCGAAATACCTGCTCCGCTCCTCCTCAAGGCCCTCCAGTCTTTCCAGGTTGGTAAAGGCCCAAGTCCAGATGGATTGCGCGCGGATTTCTTACGGCTTCTATGTGGCGAGACAGGGGATGTAGATTCTTTCGTGGAGTTAGTCCGGGATTTCGTGCAACTGCTTGCGGAAGGACATGCGCCAATAGCGCTCCGTACTTGGATTGGGGGGGGGGACCCTCATGGGCATAAGCAAAAGAGACGCTCATGGGCGAGCCGCCCCGCTCGACCAGGACGCTCGTCCTATCGTCATGGGGACAGTTTGGCGTAAATTGGTATTCAAGACAACTTTCCTTCTCGACAAAGAAAGTATCCAGAATCGTCTTGCTCCCCAACAAGTTGCAGTGGGAATCCGTTCGGGGGCCGAGGCAATGATCCACGCCGCTCGCGCATGGATTCGTGCTAACAGCCACAAAACCGACTATGTTCTTCTGCAAAGAGACATCTCAAACGCCTACAACTCCGTCCGCACTCACATGTTCTTGGACGAATGTTATCAGTACGCTACGGCCTCTAGTAAGTTCGCCGAATTCTGCTATGGGGTCCCTAATCATCTCGTGAGCCATGGTCGATTGATGTAATACGCTCGCGGACAGCAAGGCTGCCCCCTTATGGGGTCTCTTTTCTGTTTGGCCAGAAAACGAATGTATGAAGAAGCCTGTGGTAATGCTAGGGGAAGTCATACTTGTTTCGACCCTGAATTCGCGGACGATGGTTTTTGTGGGGGGGCTGTTGCTTCAATATGGGCGATTTTCGAGCAGGAACTTGCGCTCGCCGAGAAATATGGACTTCACTTTGACATAGGCGAAACTACTCTTTATCTCCTCTCAGGGGAAGCTTTCCATGCTGACCTTCGACCCTTTCAGGCTCTCGGAGTTCGAATCGTGAAGGGAATCGATATTCAGATGCTTCAGGTTCCCATTAGTGGTCGGGAAGACTTTTACGCAGAATGGAACCGCCTCAAAATCGCCGAGATCGACGAGGCTGTGACGGCTATAGAACAGTTGCCCCACAAATACGTGGCCTTGTATTTGTTGCAGAAATGCATAAGCTTCCCGAAGTTGTCTTATTGTAGTCGTACGATCAATCGTTCCCATCTTCAGTCATTGCTCGAGGCCCATAATGAACGCATATGTGTTGCTCTTCAATATAGGCAGACAGTTGACCGACAGACAATGGATCCAAGTGTCGACGAAGGCCGGTGGACTAAGTCTGACGATCGACCAGATCGCTATTCAGGGCGGTTTCATTTCTCGAGCCGACATTGCCATGGTTTCTTCATGCCGGTCAACCAGAGAACAAGTTCGAGGAATGTTGGGCGATCCCATCGAGGAGTCAGCTACCCGATCCGTGAGACAACAACTCCCGACTTCCATCCTAAGAGATGGCCCCAATGTTCTCAAGCAGCGAGATCTCAACCAAGCCGCTATTGAGAAATCAGGCCCTTACCTCCTCCAAGCCCTGCAGGAGAAGTAGCTAGATTCCAAGCTTGTAGGACGCCCTGGGCCGACGGTTGGTTGAACGTCGTCCCGACTTCTTGTTTCGACACCCTTCTGTCCAATGTTGCAATCGTTGTTTCTATCTCTTTGCGACTTGGTCTCGAGGTTCTCGAAAAAGCGAACATGTGTCCCTTTTGCCCCCAAGCCCTCGATCTTCTCGGTCGCCATTGTACGACTTGCATGGCTGGAGATATGAGAACTCGAATGTACTATACTCTTCGAGACACGATCTTCCGCACGGCCCACCAGGCCGGAATGCGACCCAAACTCGAACCCGGAAATTTGCTTCCTCACGATTCCGAACGTCGACCGGCGGACTTCTCCTCATGAGTACCCCTCTTCTTCGTCAAAATCAATGGCGTCGGTATTCATAGCTCGCTCTTGATTTTGTCTTGGTCTCCCCCTTCTCGCTCTCCTCAATCGGGAGGGGCGTTGCGGAAATAAGGGCAGCCGCGCGTTTTTATGCAGAGCAGAAACGTCAAGATCGGGGCACCCAGGAAGCGTGTCAAACACAACAGATAGGCTTCGAACCCATCGTTTTCGAAACTATGGGAGGATGCGAGTTCGGAGCCCATCAACTTTTGAAAAGTTTCTGTCAAGAATGCGACAAAGTCTGGAATAGAGCTGATGGGTCAACGAAATCTTCTTGAAAGGACGGATCTCGATCGATATCCAACGTGGCCTATCCCATATTCTTGAACGTTGCCGGACTGCCCAATTCGCAGAGGGCGACACGGAGGGACACATTAGGAGATTCATTCACGAATGTCGTGGGTAAGTCATCTCGAACATCTGGAGCCAGGTTATCTCTCCTTTTGAGGTGATCCAAATGCGGGCGTTTGCTGCCGTCAGTGGTGCGTTGCCGCCCATCGTGATGGTATGTTAATCCCCATTTGTACAAGTTTTCTGAAGTGTGGATGCCGATGATTTCTCCGTTGTTTTTCTTGCGATCGCGGGACCTGGGGCTTAATTCGGGGTGGTGGCGGGCTTTTCAATTGGCTGCAAGTCCTATAATCGTTTGCTCTTGGGTCCTTTTGTTTTCTTCTGACATCCGGTATTCTCTTTTGTATTATAATCGGAGCGTAAATCTCCTCTCTCTTTCTCGATCTTAGATCGAATCATGAAGTTGGACTAATTAGAGCATATGGGAGTAGAAGTCAAGAGAACAGAAGCCTCTCGGATTGAATATCGTAATTCAATGATATCTGAATTCGGATCTTCTTTTATCTAATTAACGCTTTTGGGCGCACATGCCGCTCGCACTTATTTCTAAGCTTCCATTTCGCTTGCCTTCGTGAGGGCAAATTCTTGATGTGTGTCATATGTAAGAAAATAAGATTGTATAATTATATCCATGGCGAGATATACCATCCAACATCTCTCTATACGAATTATAAGATAACAATAATTCTAAAAAAAAATTAAACAATAATTTAGAATTAAACCCTAAATCCTAAATCCTAAATACAAGAAAATATTTCTAAAACATTTTTTTCCTTTATTATGTCCGTGCGAGAATAAATACGAAATATCGTCCAAAATACAATAAATCTAAATCCTTTTTCCCTTTTTGAATTTCATATTAAAAAACCGTCTATATTTAATTCATAATACATATATCCAAAATATATTATGGACATACGTATATATATATATATATATGATGGGAATATTTTATATTATGTTCTCTTTTCATTCCCACAAAAGGCAAGTCCTACAAATATGGGTATAATAACCCTATTAAGGTTTGCGAGTTTATGCCCCAAGCCTGGTCGTAAAATTCTAATTCTACAGACAAAGCTTAAATCTTAAACCCAAGACCTTTTACCCTATAGGATCCACACCCTAGAAGGCTAACCCGTGAGGGTTTTAGAGATACACCCTGAAATGCCCTAAACAATTAGCGCAGCCCTAGAGTGCTAAATGATTTACACAACCGCAGGTCTGGACAAGTATATCTTCAGCGCCTATAGGTTTTCGAGCCCTGCGGGTTTTTCGGGTTCTGAACCTAAAGGATTTCGGGTCAACGTGTAAATGCCTATTTAAATTGTATGGCCTTAGGTTTGATTTCTTCAATCTGAAACCCTTAGTCTTCAAACCTTAACCCCCTTAGTCCCAAGGCTTTAAAGTTAAGGGTGTAGATTTGCTTGCCGGCTTTGTTTTCAATGCCTAAACCTTAAACCCAAAGCTTTAAACCTTCACTATGGGGTTTAAAGGGTTACGATTCAGGATTTAAGTCTACTTGCTGCATCTTGAAACCCTATGTACCATTAAAGGCTTAGGGTTGTTGAGTTTCGGGCCTTCTCTTTCAAAACCCTGATCCCTTAACCGACAAAGGATTTCAACAATACTCCTTATTGAAACCCTTGTTAAAATATTGAAATTCAAGAAGGGCGATACGAAGAACTAAGAACTCTAAGACCAGGAGTCCCTGATAGTCTTAGTTCTTAGTTCTTAGTTCTTAGTTCCGCCTTTACTGAAACTCAATATTTCAATAAGGGCTTCAAAATGACAACCCTTATTGAAATTCAAAACTTCAATAAGGCTTTCAATAGTGGCTAATGGCAACCCATATTGAAACTCAATATTTCGACAAGGGTTTCAATACTGGTAACGCACAGATTTAACATTCAACACAAGAATGAAACATACAACACCAGAGGAAAAAGATAAAAAAGCAGAAGAAAAGTGTGGATCCATGGGGGGGTACCATATATATATATATATATAAGGTACACATGTGTATACATGGTGTGTTGATCCTGTTTGCTGGCATCTGCAACAGGAGCGGCTCGACAATACATCCTGCCCCAAGCCCTCTCATAGGGCCCCAAAGCTCCTCCCAAAGAGGGACCCCCAAGATTTACAACCAAAACTACGAACTATATGGGGATATCCGTTGATAAGCCAAACAGAACACCCTAAATCCCCGAAACCTGAACACCCTTCAACGTTACCTCTAGACCTCAGGGCAGCTAAATCGCTAGGTAGGTCTTCCAGGTTTAGGGCTAAGGGCTCCAGCTTAGGGAACATCAGTCCTTACGCAGCTGCTCCAGTGCCTTAGCTGGGGGATGTGGCCCACTGCGCAGCAACCCCGATCCCTACGTGGGATTTGAGGTCTTGGCCTACGTGGGATTTGAGGTCTTGGGGTTCGGGGTCCTGTGCAAGCCTGTATACGCAAGCCTCATAGACGAGTTTACGGTATGCAGTCAGTTTGAAGGAGAACAAAGTTCAGGTGCTCATAAGCTAGGAGTTTACGGTATGCAGTCAGTTTGAAGGAGAACAAAGTTCAGGTGCTCATAAGCTAGGTTCAACTTAGTTCGTTGCAACGCTTACCTGATTCGGGAACTCCTATCCTAAACCTTCATCCTAAGAGTGCCATTGCTGAACCCCTAAGCCCCCAAACCCTACTACAAACCCTGCACCCAAACCCGAACCCCTTCAAGCCCTACTATGCCTTAGGTTCTACGAGACTCGAAGGATCTTCAAGCTGCGTAGCCCAGCCAGGAATGTTTAGGGTTTCGGGTTTAAGCTCAGTTTTCAGGGTTCAGGGTTACAGAAAAGGGCAACAATTATTCAGACCCCGAACCTGATTGTTTGATATGAAAACATGCCCCAATTCAGGGTACCCATGAAAGATGAACCCACAACTCCTGCATGAATCGAACTTATGCGGCTGCGCGGCCGATGTCGTGACTGAAGCTGCAACTGCTGCCGTAGTTGCAGCGGCCGGCGAGAAAGTGCCGGCAAATTTGCCTGGCATGGCAAGCCCTCTTCGCCCAAAGCCCTAGAGACCCCCAAGCCGAAACTCTGAGTCCCTAAACCCAAAACCCCGAAACGCTGAACTGCATCCTGAACCCTAAAGCCGCAACCCCCCCGAAATGAAACGTGAGACTCTGAGAGCCCAAGTTCCAACAACAGCTGTCCATCAAGGCTTCATGGGACCCAAGCCCTATCATCAACTCAAGCCAAACCCTAGAACCCCAGAACCCGAAACCCTAAGCCTGAGCCCGATGGAAGCCGATGGAAGCCGATGGAAGCCCTGGAAGCCCTGCCGGGTTGAGCCTCGGCTGCCCGGGAGCCAAGAGACCTTCCAGAAGTGAAAAGAGTCCGAGAGCTTCATCGGGATTTCCACAAGGGCTCATAGAAGGCGGGGCCCTGAAACCCTTAGCTCAAGGCTTGCTCCAAGGCCGGCATCTTAAGCTCTGACCCAAACCTGTAGAGGTTTTGAGTCCGAAGCAATTTTGACCGAAAGCTTCTGCTCGGTGCCTCCTGGCTTTTGGCTTTTCGGGGCCTTTTGTCTCTCGCCAATGGTTGGGTGGGAGCCTTGTCCGGACTTCGAGACCTCCAAGAACCTCCCTCACCGGAGCCGCTTTAGTTCTCGCGCATGTTGAATTTCTTTCCTTGAGCTCGGCTTCGGGAGTCTCTGTGAGAGAAGGGGCTTTGTGCGCCGTCGGCTTGTTTAGACTAGTAACTTTGCGAATTCAGAAAATGATGTGTCGGCATGTGCTGAGGTTTCTGGTGACCCTGAGCTTCCCAGACCTTTATGGCTTAGCTTTTGGATGTGGTATTCCTTTGTCAAGTCGAAACCCATAGGTGAGATACATTTTGATGTGGGTGTTTAGGGCTTAGGGCCAACTTCGGGCTGTTTAGGGGTTACGGCCCTGATGAAAAGTTCTGTGCTGATACAGGCATGGCCCAAAGACCCGTGACATGCCACGAGGCCTTCTCCCTCGCAACCTTTGAGATGATCCACGCAGGGCAGGACCCACCTTCTGCCTGATCTACAATACAACGGTGGAGAACACGTGTATCTGCTGATGTTGGTATGGGGCGGTCTGATATATGCATCCGGGGTCAGCGATTCCGCGGCGACCGCCAAGCCGGCAAGTGGTCCAACATGAAGGCCATGAAGGCGATAAGGCTGTGAAGTCGAGGTCGCAAGGCAGGCAGGCACTCACATTGTGATCTTTCATGATTTGCTTTTTCGTTGCATAGAAAAAAAGACGGCCTCGACTTGGCCAGATTCCTATAAACACCGTTAAATCGAACTCCAACAGCCCATAAGCCCCCCTACATTCTACGCCTACAACGATCCTCCCTGTAGCACCGTAATAGACATGACCTGTTCAGTCTTTCCCTGGGTTTTAGCTAAACAGGAACAAAACATTCCTGAGTCCTGAAGTGACTATAGGTTCAGGGTTTTGAGTGTTTCCGGAGACCCAATCCCCGAATGTTCCCGAACGGTTCATTTTTCCCTTGAGCCCGAACTTCCGAAAGCCTTGCCTTTGAGGCTTTGGAAGGCGTTTTGGGTTTGGGGGTTTCGGGAATTCTCTTCCTCCTCTTGCTAAAGCCCCCCCAGCCCCCTAGCTCCGCAGAGCCGAAGTCTCTTAGCTCTCGAGGTCGCTACGAAACCTCGAAACCTTCAACAAGCCCAAACTTGGGATGTTCCCCCTTATACAGTAGGGATTACAACAGAGGTACGTTGGGACTGCTAGTAGAAGGGGGAACATCCCAACCCTAAACCTACCGTGCAACCTGCTCAGAGCATACGCCACAAGCCTTGCGGCGACTTCCAAGGCGGCGTCACCGCCTCCTTCACCAAACCCACAAAGCCCCAAAACAACAAATCCTAGAATGTTCCTCTAAGGAATTTTCTGGGGGGGGGGGGAGAGAGAGAGAGAGAGAGAGAGAGAGAGAGAGAGAGAGAGAGAGAGAGAGACAGAGAGAGAAAGAAAGAGAGGGGGGGGGGGTGATTGTCACGCAGTGTGGGATAAGATGAATGCGGCCTGCTGCCAGAGTGAAAGAAACGTCTGGCTACCCTGCTATGGGTACCGAGCGGGTGAGGCTGGTGACACTACGCACTCGGGCTTGCTGGTGTTGGGGCAGCTGAGGGCTTTGAAAGTTTTGTGCCATGCAAGGGCAGGTTGGGGATTTCCGGTGTTCACGTTGATTTCTAAACCCGAAACCCTTTAACCGAACCTTTGGAACTTGGGGCTTAATTCGGCATGTCGCCGTCTGCCAAGGCGACCCCAGCCAAGGCGGGTCAGGAAGGGTTACAAATCTCAGATGCGTCTACCCCTTCAAAACCATGCGGAATCAAAATGTCAGCCCCACGGCCGTGCAAAGGCACGCAAAACATGGCTGCCTTCGCTGTGACTTTCGGATTTGGATCAAGATTTAAGATGATTTAGAACCTCAACCCTAAACCCTTTTATTCCTGAATGAACCCTAAACCTCAAAAAGCCTGAATGCTCCACACTCCGCCACAAAGGTCCTTGATGACTGGGCTGCCAGGGTGCAGGAAGGTGCACTGATCCCCATAAGTGCACCTACGGCTCATTGGGGGGGTGTTACTTTTTTTGGGCCTCTTAGGGTTTAGGGTTTATAGGGTTTGGGGTTTTACAGGGTTTTGTAGGGTTTTACAGGGTTTAGGGTTTAGGGCAGGTTCCTGAAGGGTGTAGGGTTTCGGGGGTGTATGGAGGGATTAGGGTTGCTGGGCTTTTTGCACATGTGCTTTGGTTTTGGCTTCCTGGCTTCACATGTCGGAAAGAAGTGAGAGAACAGACTCCAAACCGCCAGGCCCGGCATGAAACTTTTTATTGTATGAATCCAAACAAAACCCAAGCACTAAACCCTACTAAAGCCCTAAGGCCTAAAACCCGAAACCCCAACCCCCCACCCCTTGATGTCCAGCTGATGCTGATGCTGATGATGATGCTTGCCCTTGTGCCCCCCAGCCCCACACCAGGACACACCAGCTGAAACAACACGCCCAACACACATCAACCAACCGCATCAAAGACCGGAAGAGGCGCACACCCCGAAAACACTCTCGGCCAAAAGGGTGGTCTAGGTTGGGGGAGGGCACGGCACGAGGCTTTAGGATTTCGAGCTTCCCGGCCTGCCCCTAGACCCTAAAGCCACACACCCACTTAAACGCCCCTAAGCCGCAAAACCCCTAAAAGCCCTCAAGCCACAAACCCCCCGACAACCCTCCAACGTCTCGAAAGCCCAAGGCATGAGCGCACCGGCGCTTCCCTGAGGGGCCCACTTCCCTGCCAGGAAGTGCCGGCAAACCCGTGATTCCTCAGGGATTAGGGTTTAGGGTTCTTAGGGTTTAGGGTCCTTAGTGTTCTTAGGGTTTGGGGTTTGTAGAGTCCTTAGAGTCTAGGGTTCTTAGGGCTCTTGGGGTTTAGGGCTCTTAGGGTTCAGTGGGTCTTAGTCCAACCTAGAACGACCACTGCGTGCCCTTTAGAAGGACGTGTGCCCTAATGATGGAGCATGCATGCCTTGATTGTCAGGTATTGGATTTCTCTGAAGGTACGCTACATAGGATAGCGACAAAACACTATATGCTTGGGAAGCTGCTTCCCGTTACGTCTGTCCCCACTTGGAAGTACCCACCATGAACCTCCGAGAAGGGTTGAGGGTTTCGTGTCAGGGCTGGCGAAGTTTTGCGGAAGCACTGAGGTCGTCACGAGTATGGGCGAAACTATTGGCACTGATCTCGCGGTCCTCCATGGCTTTGCGCAAACAGGCGTTGGGGATGAGGGTTTAGGGCCTACATTTTCGGAGTCAGAAACATGTTGCGCTTAGGGTTTAGAGTTTAGGTCTTCGGGTTCGCTGCAATTCTCTCGATATACTCATGGGAATCTCCAATATTGGGGGTCTTAAACATGAAGCCTTGGCAATGCTGATGCCCAGGCCTCACTGGACCGTACGTCTCCGGAACCTGGGCCAAGAGAGGATTGCTTGGGGCCTAGCGCCCTCTTGAACCCGGGTCTAGGGTTTTGAATTTAGGGCGTAGGTTCTCAGAACACCCACAAAACTGAAACCTACTGTAGACCTCAAGATTTGGGACCCCAACAACCTGGACCTTTTGCTAAAGACCTGAGCAAGCCTGTGAAGGCTACTTATAGCCTTCTAATTGGGGCTTCGGCTTTAGGCTGTAAGGGCTAGCTTATCATTCGGAATCCTATCCCCCTGAGCAGCCCCACATAAACTGTACATAAGCCCTGCGTAGTCCCTACGCCACACCTACCTCAACCTCAAGTCCGCCCAATGAACCTCCGAGCCAAAGCTCTCAGAAGAAAATGGGAACCTCCTTGGGGACTCAGGGTTTTGGCAATGGGGCTTGGGCAACCAGACCTTAAGAGAACAGGGAAGAAAGGATCGATCATTACTACCGGGGATCCTGGAGCCTCAGACTCGAACCCTTCCCTAAACCCTGTAAGCCCAAAACCCTTAACCCCAAACCCTTGACCCTCTAAGCCCTGTAAGTCCAAAGCCCAACCAAAACCCCAATGACAGCGGATCTTTGCCTTCGCCGCAGGCCACTGCGGCTGCGCTGCTTGCGGGGCACCTGGTACTTTTGAGCAGAAAGGGCTGTGCCAGGTGGGTAGCCTACTGTTTGTATAAGCCTTGTAGAAAAACGGTCATTGCAGCGTTCACCAAAAACTGTCACAAAGACTCTTAAATCGGAAGCCGCCCACCTGAAGCCGTCCTCGATGTTAAGGTTTAGGGCGGTTTAGGGGCCTAAAAAAGGCGTTTGATGTTTTAAACATCAAACGCCTTTTTTCAGGTACAATGCAGCCCCTTACCATAATCTAAAGACATGTACATACAGAGAACCCAAAGCCCCGGAACTCCTACAACCCTCTGTTTAGAGCTTTGTGGCACTCGGTCGCCAAGAGCATTCTCTACTGTTTGCTCGTTTTTTGTTTTTTTGTTTTCTTGTCTCTCTCTCTCTCTCCATGTTCATGTATTTATGTTCAGAAGTACATGATATGTGTCAGCACATAGAAACACAGAACATGCGCAGGAAAAGCAGGGCCCAGGGCTGTCTCTTTGCATCCCAAACCCTAAGCCTTGAAAGTCCGCCCGAAGTCCCATAGTGTGTATAAGAAGCAGCCTTGAAAGTTCGCCCGAAGTCCCATAGTGTGTATAAGAAGCCCCTTCGCCTAGCAGTTAACATAGCCAGCAAATTCAGGAACTTCTGGGCATATTTCTTCAAGGGCAACTTTGGGGGGATTACCACTCAGGGAGATGATACCCTACATGGGAACGCTTCCAGCCACGAAAAGGGTTTGCTGTCGAACAAATCTACGGTCTGAGGATGTCACTTTAGAGTTCTGAGGCTGACGCCCTAAACATTTAACGCGCTCTCGGTTGAAGCACAACGAGCTAGTAGGGCGGGAATGGGGGCGAGGGGAAGGCTGGGAAGACATCGACCGGGCAAGACTGAAAACCCAGCCAAGTTGCATCCCAAGGAACCCCATACACCTTAAACCCAGAACCCGATATACCTCAAACCCAGAACCCCAGGTCCCTGCCTGTGTGCAGAAAGCGACAGGCATCGCCATAGTTGCACTTGCCCTCTAAGAAGTGCCGGCAGATGGACCTAACGAAGGTTTACGGTATTAGGGGGTACCTTATCGGGGGTCCATGTTAGAAAGGGGGTCCTACTATTCGGGGATCTATGTTGGGGTCCCCTATTTTCGCAAAATCCCATTTGAGTCCATTTAGGGGGCTTGCCGAGGCTGGCGGCACACTTGGGTGCATCTTGTGATCTTGGGCGGCATTCCGGAATGTTGCAGGGCTTAGGGTTAGGAGGGTTTAGGGCTTCAGGTATTAGGGTATTAGGGTATTAGGGCATTAGGGTGTTGGGGTGTTAGGGTGCTAGGGTATTAGGGTTTTTTAGGATTTGCATCCCGGCGTCTGGTGAGCAAGCTCGTCACGTAACATGCAGAATTGTCGTCGCATTTAAGGTGCCCGTGCCCTTTCGAAACCCTCTGAGATATGTTCCTACATATGATCCTCTTAAACCCAATGAGGGAAAAGATTGAATGTCCCAAGGGCCTAGGAGTGATCTCGGGACTGGTTTTGCAAGTGCTGGGAGTTCATCCTGGGGTGGTCTTTGAGTATTTGGAAGGGTCGTGGAGTGCTCCTGGCGTGCAGACGTAAGACTCTCCGCGACTATATTCTACATTGGTTGTGGGATCGTTGTTATACTGCATACTTAGGGAAACTCAAACAAGTACCATCACTTGGAGAAAAGGCCATGCACACTTCAAGCAAAGAAGAGGCTTTTCAAGGAGATTGGGATCTAAACCCAAAACCCAATCCTCACCCATACCTTCAAGCCCTAAACCCAAACCCAAAGCAAACATGATAGCAGCCCCAAACCCCAAACCCAGACAAAACACATCCAATTGTATGTGGTGTCATTTTGAACTTCCCAAGATACTTGTCTAAACAGCTGACCACTCGGTGGCCCTGCCCTCCAAGCTCCTAATTCCAAAATAGAAGACCTCGGTGAACACGTTTCGGTCAAAACGTTCGGGGCCAGCACCTTTCGCTCAAGACTTTCGTTCGAAACTTTCAGTTAAAGCATGTCGATGTCGTTCAACACTTGTGTTCAAATCTTTCGTTCAGAACTTTCGGTTAAAACTTTCGTTCCAAACACTTCGCCCAAAACATTCGTTCAACATGTAAGCGAGTTCATCAACCCATCCCTATGGTCTCTGCATAATATTAGGTGCAGCAAACCCGACTTCCGCGACTGTTCTTGAAAGCATGGATCGCGACGAGTTCGGCCGTTTTCACAGATGTGGTCGACAAGCTTGCTCGATAGCTTTTTGGATTATTCAGGTTCGACAGGTCGGACTGCTTGGGCAGTCTGCATTCGGAATGCATCTTATCTGCTTTGGCCACACCGCTCAGGTTCATCCCTTGAGGCCCGCGAGAGACTTCAACAGTCCTGCTCCAAGAGCAGTCTGCCTCCGTGCCATGTGTGTGAGCATGAAGCAAGTGTGTATGAGGATGCGCTGAGCTTAATTCTCCATGCTAAGCCTGATTCGTTCAAAACTTCTTGGGGCCCAAGCCCTACAAAACTTCCCTAAACCCTAAACCCTAAACCCTAAACTTACCCTAAACCCTTTAAGCCCTAAAACCTCAGCTGCCAAGCGGCCCTCCCTCCTGGAAGGGCTTGCCGACGAACCTGGCCCAGGACCGCAGAAATTTTGGGTTTTAGGGCTAGAAGGTTTAGCCAGGATTCTAGGGCTTAAAAAGGTTTTTTTTGGGGTTGAGATTTTGGGTTTGAGGGTTTATGGTTTTTTTTGCCAGGATTTTAGGGCTTAAAAAGGGCTTTGTGGTTCTAGGTTTTAGGGCTTAACAAGAGTTTAGGGTGTAGGATTCTAGGTTCTGGTGCTGTCAGCTCTTGGGGCCTAGGGCGTTTGTAGAAGTGGTGCTTCTGGGTCTATTGTACGTAGTATGCCCATCACATACCTAACTTGAAGGGTCTACTAGGATCTGAGGGTTATCTAAGGCTTAAGGTTTTGGGGATTCGAGCTTTAGAGGGTTTAAGGGTGTTTAAGGAGATAGGGCTAAGTTATACCAGGGGCTGACAGTACCCCAAGTGGGGCTACAGTGCAGGTTGCCGTACTGCTGTCGGAAACAATAATGACCTTAAGTACCCATGACCCTCCAAGAACCTCCAGTATCTGCATGTGTGGGTTGTTCTACTCAAAAAGGTTAGGGCCTCTTCTTTCTTGGAGAGGAGGGGGAGCAGAGGGGGGGGGAAGGCTTTTCTACTACATCGAGGTTGCCCGCTAACTTCCCCAACTACGAAGCCCATGAACGAATTCAGAACAGCCATCAGGTTCCCCCCTTGGCCAGCACAAGCTCTTTCCGCGTCTCATCTCGCTCCCGGTCTGTTGTAGTTGGAAGGCTAAGTGGACGCGGGTTTACGGGGTTGGGGTCGTAACTGCAGTTGTGCGCAGCTCCATATGTAGGTTACCTTGCTAGGGTCTTATCACGCTACACTCTAAACCCTAAATTGCTGGGGGCCGCCCCAAACAAAACCCAGGGTTGCCAAGAACCAGGCATTGGGCTCAAGATGTCGGGCCTTTGGTGCTTTCAGATTGAGGCTCAAGGGGGGATTAGGCTTGAAGAACAGGTTTAGGGTTGCGTTGCAGGGTTTACCGGGGTGCTTTCATAATGGGGACCAGAAGGGCATAGTTTTTTGAGTGTTCCGGCCCCTGGATTATGCCGTGGGTCCTGCATTCTATCCCTCTGGGGAGGTTCGAGGGACGGTGAAATTGGAGAGGGCTTAAGGAAGGCGCTGTCTCAGCATGTCTTGCACGGAGCTGCAATCTCCGCCGTAGTCTGCATGGCCCCATGTCACCACCGCACCATTGTCCAAGATGGCGGCGAAGGCTTTGTCGGTTGCTTGAATCCTTTGTTGAGCGGCTTTCTGAATCCAAACTTGAAGCTAAAAGCCCTGCACCACGACCCCCTCGAACTTCTCCAAGTTTTCTGGGAGGTTCTTAACAGGAGGCTCCCAAGAATTCATGGGAGAGATGTATGGCAGATACACGTGCTGTACAGCTATCTGTCCTTTGCCTCAGTGAGCAAGGACAAAAAGCAAACCCTTTCTTGTTATGAATGATGGTGCTCTTCCTGGGCACCAACAATACAAAAACAAAAAAACGCAAAGCCTAGCCCTAAACCCTAAACCCTAAACCCTAAACCCTAAACATCCCTAAACTCTAAAGTAAGTCACAGAAGTAAGGGTTCCAAAGAGTCCCAGGATCTGCCGCACGTTGCGGAGCTGCGACTGGACCCGGTTGCTGTTGCCACCAGCGTTGCAGTCGCCCCAGGTCACCTGTGCTCCATAAAGGGGCATGGGGGGGTGGAGTTTCGGGTTTAGGGTTTAGGGTTTTGAGTCTAGAGTATACGGCACTGTCGCTAACGTTAGACCTGAAATGGCTTTGGGCGGGAGGCGGGGAGTGAAAACCTGTATGGTAGACTGCAAAAACTCCAAACCCCAAGAAATCCTTAAACCCTTATAAGCCCTAAACGCTGTTTAGGGGTCACGGCGGAGGTGGCCCAATTTTTTGAATCGTGCGAGTAGCCACTGTGCCATCCCCTCGCAGCGCTGCGAAGGCAGAGAGCGTTGCCGTGATCCGCCGCACGTCACGCAGCTGCGTTCCTGTGCTCGCTAGTTAAAACCTTGAAGGGTCCCGAGATCTTCTATATATATATATATATATATATATCTAGATGTGCAGATACATATGTATGTGTATACACATGTATAGTCGGCATGTATGTGTGTATACTGCACATGTACAGTCGGCATGGGACGGGCTAATCAGGGTGCATTCGTGACACGCTTTAAGGTTTGGGACGCGGGGAGGCTGTGGGATTTGAGATCGGTACGTGCTAAAACAAAGGGGTAGAATCCCCCTTGCAAGAGCACGTCTTATTTGGCGAAACTCCCATGTGGGCCAAACCAAACCCATCAACCAAGAAACACGCCTGGACACCAAAATCCGCAAAAGGGCATGTGTCCGCTAAAAAGGAGATTGCTACTTGCCAGCCGTGCTTCGGAGGCGTCGGGAGACGCCGCCATGCGTAGCAGCGCCCCAAGTCACCTTCAAGGAAGTGAATCCCTAAACCCTATCATATAAAACCCCAAAACCTTGAAGCTTAAATACCAGGGCAGTTGGGGCCTCCTGAGCTATTCAGTGCCGAAATACCTGTTAAGCGCCGACAGCCCTGACAGTGGATGCCGGCTTGGCATCCTACAGGAAACGATGTGGTGACCTGCCCCCATTAGTTTGACGGTTCTCTTGCTTAAATTGGGGTGTCCGCGTTTCACTACCGCCATGGCTACTGGAGTTGCGGGTGAAGCCCTGAGCGTAGGACGTCACCCGAGCACCCTCAAGAAAAAAATGCCCATGGCCCCATGAACACAACCCAAGACCCCAACCCTAAACCCAAAAAAGCCAAACCCCAAACCCTAAACTTACAACACCTTCCCAAACTCCTCCCCCTACCCCCCACCACGGAGTCGTCCCCGAGGATGGCTGCGAAGGCGCAGCCTGTCGCAGAAAGCTGCTGCACCTTCAGCAGTGGCAGAAATTTTCGTTTAGGGGTTTAGGGGCTCTCTTGCTTTTTGTTTAGGGTTTCGGGATACTTTTTTTGAAAGGGGTATAAAGGGGAATAATGTTATAGGAACGATTTTGGGCTCCTGCAAGTTCTCTTGCCGGGGTATGATTCGGGGTTTAGGGTAAGGCCTCGGGTGTCATAACGTTGGGGCTTTTTTTTGCCTTCGAAAAGGGGGTTCGACGGCCCTTGCCGGGATCTGTGTGCCACGGTTCGGAAAGCTGGAGCGCTGCGCTTCCTTTGCAGAAGGCTAGTTGCGGATGCCATGGGCATGGCTCTTCAGCAACGCGGGCGGTGCTTTGGGGTCTTGCACATCAACCATGAACCCTAACCCCTGAATCCCTAAAGCCTTTAAGCCGCATCCCTCGACACCAAAATTCAATCAGATTTTTCCTGAAGCAACATACCATACGATAATTAGAACTTATGATTGTTGTTATTATTGGTCAAGTTCTTCATATTCTTTGTTGCAATTTTTGAGTAATATGAAAAATGTTACTACTCAAACCTTCGAAATCTTATGAATCGTGCTGTTGTCATAGTTCCAAGTCCCAAGGCACGTCACGCAGCTGCGTCTGCACCGTGCTACAGTCGGCTCCGAAGTCGGGCTCTCCCCAGCAGACCTAAGGCAGATTCACGTGCAATAAGTTTAGGGTTTAGGGTTAAACAGGGATGGGTTTCAGGCTCGGTTTTTCAAATTCAGCTCGTTGGCTCGGAGGGAGTCACCGGGGGGAGACCAGGGAGGATGACGAAAGGTGGCATCCCAATGAGCCAGCGCAGCATAGCGCAGCGGCCCCTTTCGACCAGGGGGAGGTGGTGAGAGGAGAAAGTCTAGAGGCTAGGTGGGATGTAGCAGGGAGTTCTGCTGTAGTTGGGGGGGGTACTATGCTATGGAGTCCTCTACGGCTTCGGCCTGGAGGTTGCGGTGGCTAGTCCCGAGGTGGCTTGAGGATGAGCTGGTTGCCCTAGGTACCCCGTCGTGGGGAAGAAGATTTTCCCCGCGTGGCAATAGGGTGGATGGGAGTGGAGCTCGGATGATATCTGATATGCTTTCGGTGCTTGCAAGCGTACGGGAAAGCATGGGCTATGGCCGTGGCGAGTGAAGACCAAGATGCGGCCAACCCTTCTTCCTCGCCACTCTGCGCGTCACTACACCGCTTGAGCTGTTTTTTTTGAGGGGTGCTTGAGTTGTAAGTTATAAGTTTCTTTTTTAAGCTTCTTTTTTGTTGGGGCGGGGGGGTGGGGGGCGGGGGGGTGGGGGGCGGGGGCGTGGGGGGCGGGGGGGTGGGGGGTGGGGGCAGGGGGGGGGGGGGTGGAGGGGGGGGTGCAGTGGAAAAAAAGGCGGGGTGGGGGGCGGGGTAGAGGGCTCATCTAGGATTTAGGGTTTACAGAGATGTAGGGCTGCTTGTCTGTCCAAAAGTACTGACAGCTTGCAACCGGAAGACCACAGATCCATCTGTCAGGATGGCTGCAAAGGCCCCTTGCGTTGCACAAAGGTCCTTCACCTGGGTCGCTTCTGATGGGCTCGCGCGGTTGCATGGTATGATTCGAACATGAAGTGTCATGACTACCAGGTCTAAACCTTTTACCAGTAACAAGTCATTTCACAAGATCATTTGTAATGATGATGATATCAGCAGCAGGTATGATCTAAAAAATCATTTTTAAGTAGGCCTCTGCACACACACATATACATGTGTATATATATATATGCACATGCAGTCAACAACTGCAAGGTGTGCAATATACATATATAGATATGTGTGTATATATATATGTATATCCACTACTACCAATGCATACATGTATATTCCTAAGCAGTAAACCTCACTAAGCTACAGCCCGAAAAGAAAGCGAAGTTTGGACGAAAGGCTGCCGAGTGTTTGAGGACGCTTAGTGTTTGGGTGGCTTTTTGAATGTTATTGGGTTTAGAGGGCTCAGGGTTTTACGGTTTGCGGCTGTTAGGATTTAGGGTTTTTGGGGCCTTTCATGGGTTTCCGGGCTTGTTGGTGTTTAGGGCTGAGGGCATTTAGAGCCTTCAGGGCAAGCATTTTCAGGGCCGTGATGTTGCCCGAGCTGAGTCCTAGTCGCATTCTTCAGCTGATGCTGGACGGCAAGGTCGCTGCCACCCCACTGCGGATGGCCCCAGGTCACGACCTCGATCGGAAACCGGAAGAAGAGTTGTGAGGCTTCGGAGTTCACGCGGAGAATTGGATACCTTAGACTTTCTACCGAACGGTCCTCACGAGAAAGAGTCCCCCAGCAAGCACCCTAACCAGAATTGAATGCCCGAGTGTAGACCCATGCCAAGGGACTATGGTTTAGAGGCAGAGTGCAGGGTGTAGAGTGTTTTGGAAGGTCTGTACGATTTTCGAGTGTGTACGGGCTTTAGGGGGTTTGGACCCGAAACCTTAAGCCCCAAACCCGGAACCCTACACTGTAACGCACTGTGCCTTTCCTCATGACCGACCTTCCAGGTGCTGAACAGCTGCTGAGCCATCTCCAAGCCGTGCAGCGAAGGCCCCATAGCTAGCTGCGATCTGCTGAACGTCCTCTGGATTCCCCATTAAGGGCATAGGTTTGAGGGTTGAGGGTTTAGGGTTGAGGGTACCCAAGAACAGGAAACGGGTGCATCATCTTTGGTTCAAACGGGTTCGGCCGTGCCTAAATGAACAAGGGGGGCAAGGGCCTATAACCTTGAACTCTAAACATCCTGACTTGTCTCAGGCGATGAGATTGGGGTTGGACCTGTCTCCGCAGCTTCGTGCTGGATTAAAACCCCTTAAGTTCCGAGAGGACAGGGCATTCTGGCTTGATGCTGTGGAGCCCGGCAGCAAGGACCCAACCCGAACAGTTGGGTAGGGCTTCAAGTTTAGGATGGTTGAGGGCCCTTTCCCAAAAAACACGAAACCCTGAACCCTGAACCCTAAACCCCTAAACCCTCAACCTAAATCCACAAACCCATAAACCCTTCAAACCCTGAACCGCGAACCCCTAAACCCTAAACCCCAAAGCTAAACTCCTCAACCTCGAAACCCCACAAACCCTAAACCCCTAAACCCCTAAACCCCGAAACCCCGAAACCCCATAGCCTTGTGCCCCGAGGCCTGGAGCTGGTCCCGGATACCGCTGCTGTCGCCTCCGTAGAGATAGTTGCCGCCGGTGACGACGGACCCATCACCTCTGGAGGTTTTTTGTGGGCTTTGGGGGGTGTAGGGCTATGGGATTTAGGGTTTAGGGTTTACCGGTTTTGGGATCTAGGGTTTAGGGTGCAGATTAGGGGCTAATTCTGGGATTTAGGGATTACTGTAGGGTGTAGGGGTTCGCGGGGCCTGGGCAGTAGGGTTTCGGCTTCGGAAGGGTGTGGGGGTCAGGGTTTCAGGGCTCATAGAAACCGGCCCAGTGGCCGACGATGGCAGCGAAAGCGCCGCGGGTCTTCTGGACATCCCTGACACCGGCCATACGATCCTCAGCAGCTCCAGTCGAGGCTTCGGGGTTTGAGGTTTAGGGTTAAGTGCTCAGAGTTCCATGGAGTTTGAAACACACCCTGACCCAGACTCTGAGCTGTATACTCTTAGTTCAAGGAAGGCGCAAGAGAGTAAATAAAGGCGGCTCCTTTTTCTTAGTACAACGGTAGCCTAAAATGGTCAATCAAAAGTTGCCCCCTTTTGTTGCCCTCAGCTTTGCCGTAGGAAGCCTGTGACATTAAAGATTCCCACTGTCGCATGTCCTAGCATATACCGGAGATCTCTTATACTGTGGGGTGTGGCGCATGCAATACGAGAACCTTAAGCCCACCAAGGAACCACCACACGCCGGGTGTTCACGTCCTCACTGCTGTTGGACCAGCCACAGGGCGCCACAGACCCTGACCAACTCAGGAATCGAGGCTCAGATGTTTTTGGACTAGCTGTCTTTAGTTATTAGGGGTTCATGGGGTTTAGGGTTTTAGGGATTTTAGGGGTTGTAGGGGTCTAGGGGTGTCTGGGAGTTGAGGGGGACGCTGCACTCCAGAACATCCCAGAACCGCGGATACTCTCTCTAAAACCATACGGTCTGCTCCCCAAGCCCTAAACCCGGTAACCCTAAGCCCCTCAAACGTCCAGAACCTGGCTATTTCAAGCTTTCGGCGGGAAGCAATTTTGCAATATGGCTTCCCCTGCATGTGTTCAACTTCTTGCAATCAACCCATGCCTGCCTCAAACCTAACTCAAATGTTACGGAGCCACCAACACTACCTGGATCAAGCAGATTGCCCTCGCCCAAGGGGGTGGATTGGGATTGCTTGGTTTTTCACGATACGTGCAGAGGTTGTAAAGATGTTAGACTTTGATCCCCAAGCCTGCTCAGCCCTAAGCCCTACATGCTATGAGCTCCGAACCCCAAAACTGTAGCCGGGTAGCCATCCACAAACACCGCGAGGATTCCATTGTGCGTAGGGTAGAGCCGCTTCACACTTTCGTTGGGGCCAGAAGTGCCATCGCGAACACCTTGGAGGGCGGAGTGTGGTTGATGGTGTAGAGCGCGCAACTTTGCTTAGCCGTGCGCACGCTTTGCAGTGCACAGGGGCCGCATTGTTTGGGGTACCATTTTTTAGAACAGGAACCCCTGGAAAAACCATAGCTTAGGGACCCCCCCACACGCAAACTCCACAAGATAGATGCATCCCGACAGACAGCCTGAGAACAACACGGCCTTCAATCTTTAACTTTTATAACCACCCGCAAACTCGAAAGTCCTGCAAGCGCTACGGATCTTAAAGCCCTGACCCCAAAAACCCGAGCCTGAATTCAGCCTTAAAATGGAAATGCCGGTCCTCCTCTTCGGTTTTTTCTTCTTCTTATGCGCGCGTTAGGATCCCCCGGCGGAGGCCCCCTCTCTCTCTCTCTCGCTGTTCTTCCAGTCTCAGTCTCGCGCGCTCTATATATACACATATGACGCGTCGTGTGTCAGATGCTATGATATGGGGCTGCCCAGTATCAAAGCAAAAGCACAAAAAGAAGTGCCCAAACGGCGCCAAACCCCAGTGCAGGGCACTCTGTCCGCCGTATCCGCGGTGGCCCCACGTGACCTGGGCTACCCCTGCACCCACAGGTTGAGGGTTTAGGGTTTAGGGTTTTAGGGCTTTTAGGGCTGTAGGGCTGTAGGGTTGTAGGGTTTAGGGTTGTAGGGTTTAGGGTTTTTAGGGCTGTAGGGTTTAGGGTTGTAGGGTTTAGGCCTTTCGGGCTCTACTTGTTTAGGGCTTTGGGGCTTTCTTGTTTAGTAGGGATCAGGCGACTTTACGGGGTTTGCTGCTTCCAGATTCCGAATGTTTCCTCGATTCAGACTTGGTTGCTTTAATTTGAGATGTAACCTTGCAGCGCTTTTTCATTTTCTGATCTTCAAGATGTTCAACGGCTTTTCAAGAATCTTGGACTTAACTGTTTTGCTTCTTTATTCGAGTGGTCTACAATTCTTCAGAACTTTTTCCTTTTAAGAAGTCTTCCTGACGTTTTAAACTTCACCGGCCTCCAAAAATTGAGCGAAACAGAAAACACCCACCTTCTGGGGGAACCTGACATCCTGGGGCTGCTGGAACCCCCCTGAACCCCCCCAAATGCCGAAAGATCCCGCAAAACCCCTCAACCAGGTACCCGGTACCCTGGTTCCGCTAAGCCCCTCCTGAACCCCTCAACCTCTACCGAATCCCTCCTAAAGCCCCTCCCCAATCCCTAAACCGTAAGCCCCTACAAAAACTAGGATGGCCCCTTCAACCCTCTCAAAAAACACTCCCAAATATGATCCTATTGAACCCAAGAAGGGAAAATCTGATACGTCTCATTGGCCTACCCCTAAACCCTAAACCCTAAACCCCTACAAAAAACAAAAAAAAGAAACAAGAGAAGGCGGCCCAAGGCACCACGGAGCCGTCGGCCTTGAGGGCGGCAAAGGCGCGGAAGGATCCCTGGAGCAGCTCCACGTCGCCTCTGGGGGGTCTTGATTCATCAAAGGGGAGGGTTTAGGGTTTAGGGTCTAGGGTTTAGGGTTGAGGGTTTAGGGTTTAATTAGGGTTTGGGGAGCCTCCCCCCCCCCCCCCCCCCCCCCCCCCGAAGAAAGGGGTTTAGGGGGGTGTGGGGTGTTAGGGTTTAGGGTTGAGGGAGCCCCCCCCCCCCTCCCCCCCAAAAAAAGGCAAAGCGTGCATGTGCACACACAAAAAAACCGAAGCAGGAGGGAAGAAGAACGATAAAACCCGAAACCTCTAAACAACTCAAAACCTCTTAGAGAGCAACGCCAGAAAACAATCAAGTAAGGCTAGCGTTGCCCGAAGCCCGAAACCCTAAATACGAAGCCCCTAAACCCTGAACGCCAAACACTAAACTAGGATGGCCCTTAAAACCCTTTGAAAAATAGTCAATATGAGAATATGATCCTCTCAAACCCAATAAGGGGAAATACTAAACGTCCCAGGGGCCTACCTAGTAAAGCTGAAGTCGGTGTTTGCTGATTTGGTTGGTTGACCGAGGACTGTCAGAGGGGGCCGCTTGCAGTGTCTGGTGTTAGGGGTTTAGGGTTTAGTGCTTCGGGTTTAGGGTTCAAGCTTCAGGGTTGGAATCCTTCAGGTTTTGGATTGGCCTTAGGGCTTTGGATTTGGGACTTAGGCTTCAGGTGGCATTCGCGCTAGGGAACCCCTTGTTGGACAGGATGTTCGAGCTGGTTTCACCATAGTACTGATTGCAAGCATTCGCAATACACGAGCGATCATCCCCACGTTCTTCCACGGCGTCGACGTTGTGCTCTTCCTCTCTGCTTCCTTGAGAGCACGGCGCCGTCGCAGCTTCAACCACAACAACGCACGATTTCACACACCTCCCTGCTCTGCTCATCTGGGCCAGGAAAAGTGTTTGAGGGCTCAACCCAGGAGAGCTTGCTGTGACTGATTACTGCGCCGCGTCTGCGGAGTACTTGTCAGGCTCGTTTGTGCAAATCCTGTCCGGACGGATTTCGTGCACGATCCGATCTCGGATCACATGCTCGGCAAGGTCCGGGTGCGAGAGGCCTGGAAACCACACCATAATCTGCAGCCCCGCCTGGCGAGCGGCTGCAATCTCCTCTGCATCGCGGAAAGCTGTCTCGGCGCAAACGTTGAGAGAGTCCCCGCTGATGAAAGGGCTTGATATGAGTTCCAGGTAGTTTGCAGGTATTGGATCCCTTGCCCACTCGCCTTTGGCTGGGTCCCCGGGACGACTGTTGCAGATGGCTCCCAGCGGTATTGTTCGCTGCCCCCCTGCTTGCACGTCGTACTCGGCAGCGAGACGCAGCACCTCGGGGTCAAAGCTTGAGACTTGGAACTTAGCTCGTTGCCCCAGAGACTGCAAGTAGTCCACTGTTTGGCGAACGAGCACAGGCAGATTCTGCGCACCGTCTGCACCACCTTTGATCTCGACATTCATTTCTACGCCAGCCGGGACGAGTATGTCTGTGATCTCTTTTAGTGTTGGGACAGACTCAGCGCTGTCGATGAGGAAGCGCGGATCTCCACTTTGTAGCTCCGCCAGGGTGTGCTCCTCCACACGAAAGCTTGACTCGTATCCCTCGGGACCATGCGCAATGACCAGATGGCCGTCTACCGTGCGTCGCACATCGAATTCCACAGCGTGCAGCGTCCCTCTCCTGCAGCGCTCTGCTGCTGCTCGGGCAGCGGCGCGTGAGTTCTCCGTTAGGCCATTCTTGGCCGTCCCAATGCGGTGGCCCTCGATCTTGAAGCCCACCGTCGGTCTCGACAGCATCGGCTCAAGATGGAACCCTTTGCAGGCTGGCCCTCTAACAAAATTGCGACGGCCAAGCTTCGAGCAATTACAGCTGTCAGGTGGATTCTTCAAAAACATTGCTAACATTGAAGCAAGAGGGGTCCCTTGAAGATTGAATGCCTTGGGACCCCAGGAGGGTCTCGGATGCTTTTCGATAATTACGACTCAGCATGCAGACCTGAAGCAGTCAAGACAGATATGCATGTCCCAGATGCATAGCCGATGCTGCAGCGTTCTCGCATCTCCTTCGCGGCTGATGGTTGTGCAGCCCCGCTTGGAGAGTGGGGTCCATTGGCTCTAGGAGGTGTAGCTAGGATCGCCACATTGGGAGCTTAGCATGGGGTTGTCGATCTTTATATCTTGGCACTGAAGCTAAACCCTAAACCCTAAACTCTAAACCCTGGTCCCCTATGTACAAATTTCCGAAAAATGGGGGGCGTACTAAGAGGTCCTATAGTGCGATTTGGCGGGTACATGAGGGGTCCCTTACTTTGAGAGCTACCCTTTTGGTTCCTTAAGAACCTGAGCAACTCTATGCGTAGGTTTGTACTGAACTTCTGGTAAAGCAACATGTGATGCGCAGGGTGACATGATCATATCTGCTGCAGTAGGATGCTTGACTCGCGCATCCATCTCATCCCATACATGACCTTTGTAACTTCTTCATCTAGACTCCGAAGCAAACAGATCAAAACATGTCCCCTAACATGGGCCCGTAATTGGGAATCCCTTGTATGCTTTCTATAGGGTAAACCCTAACCCCTAAACACCTAGATTGAAACCTAAACCCTAACCCCTACGTCCGGAGCCCTAAGCCCTAAACCCTAAACCCAAAAAACTCTAAACCCTATGCCCTTAGACTGAAGCCAGGCCACCACCAGAGTCTGGATGGCCCCAGCACACGACGGAGCCGTCGGCTCCCAGCAGTGCGAAGGCCTTGTCCGTGGAGGCCAGCTGGTCCTTCCTTGCAGGTTACGGGCTTTAGGGTTTAGGGTTTTGGGGCTTCAGGGTTTGAGGGCTTTAGGGTTTTACGGGTTAGGGCTTTAGGGTTTAGAGCTTTAGGGTTTTATGGCTTCAGTGCTTTAGGGCTTTAGGGCTTTGGGGTTTTAGGGTTTAGGTTCTTCCTTGCTTTCAGGGTTGCAAGCTTAGGGTAAAGGTTTGATTGGGCTTTGGGGCTTCTGTGCGGGCGTAGGGGTTCTTCCGGGCTTATGGGGTTTTCGGGCTCCATGCTGGTTGAGCCTGGCTTCAGGGGGGCAGCTTTTGCACCCCACAACGTCAGAACTTGATGTCGGCAAAAAACATTAAGCAAAAGTCGTTTACACGCCGTTTGAACCAGTTGTTTTTTTAAATTGAGCTTCATGGGTTGGGATGTCCCCCCTTATACTAACCGTCCTGAATAGGGACTATACTAGGGGGTACTAAAATCCCGCTTAAAAGGACTGTTAAGCTGCTAGTCTAAGGGGGAAGATCCCAATTCATGGGTAAGGTTGAGGGCGCAGACCTTATAGGGTTCGGGGGTTAACGCAAGATTTCGCCTCGATTACCTCTCCACATATCGAACTTGCAAACATATCTGCTTCAAGCAAAAAAAAAGGCCTATGGTTGGGCTGTTTGGAGTACAGCGCGGTGCTTCTTCAAGGGACGCTTGGGGTAGAAAGAGTTTTCAGGGTTTGGGGCTCAGGGGCCCGAAGCCCTGAACCCTAAACCCCGAAACCCATAATTACATAAACCCCTCAACGCCTGAACCATCTTGGGGCCCTGAACCCTAAAGAACCTAAACCCTAAACCCAGAACCCTAAGACCCAAACTGGGGTAAGGTTTGGGAATGATGAAGGAGCATATAACACCTAGGCGCCCTTTGGGTTAGGGTCTAGGGTTTAGGGTTTAGTTTAGGGTTTAGGGTTTAGGGTTTGGGGTTTAGGGTTTAGGGTTTAGGGTTTAGGGTTTAGGGCTTAGGGTCAACCCCCTCCCCAAGGATGCACATAACACCAAGCTTCCCGACCACCGCGCTCAGTAGATCGCCGTCTTTGACGTTAGCACGATCAAGGTCACGGTCTTCTGGCAGCACCTCTGGGGTCTGAGGTTTAGGTGTTTGGGTTTAGGTTCAGAGGGTTTTGTAGGACTTAGGGCGTTTAGGTTTAGAGGGTTTTAGTGCTTAGTGGGTGTAGAGACATTCATCTGCAAACTCAATGTGTGTTCCATGTACAACAGATCTGCAATACTCTCGCAAAAGAGCTGCTTTTGCTTCTCCCATCCCAACTCCCCAAAAGCTTCCATAACGGCAAACAACTTGGAGCCGCCAAACACCACAACACCTGCTAAGGGTTTTAAGGTTTAGGGCTTTGGGGCTTAGGTTTTAGGTTGGGATGTTTCTAAGGGCTTTGGGGCTTAGGGTTTAGGGTTCAAACCGCCACAGATTTCCAACACCACAAAGCACTTCGAAACAAAACCCGCGGTCTGGCGCCTCGCCATCCGCGTTGACGAGGCCAAGCCTTGTGTTAGGAGCACCATGTATCAGATTGTGGGGGTCCTAAGTATGGGCCTCTTTGGTTCTATAAGCCTTATGTACACTATATATCATGAGGGCCCATACTTCGGATCCCTATCAACAAGGGTAAGGGACCACACTAAGGGTCTCACGAATTGGGGATTTGGGGTTCAGGCGGTTTAGGGTCTACAGGGGTTTCTAAGGTTGGCCTCAAACGGGGGGTTCAGGAGGATCTAACAGGCAGATCTTGCTTTGCAGTACTATAGAGTTTGCTCCGCGGTGCAGGAAATCAGAATTCGCCCGCCAAGAGTCACTCTAGCATTTGATCAACCACTCGAACGATGTACTGACATCTTCTCGGAATGTAAGAATCATCATCGAATGGACATATCTCTGACGCTGGGCCAAAGGGCATACGTATGATATTTGGGAGGATTCTTGCGGAGGCTGGGACTTGCTTTGAGGGGTAGACAAGACATGTCTTTTCATCGGAAGGGAGAGGTGCTGTTGAGCTTCTCACAGAAACGAACTCTGCATGTTCTCCCAAGAACAGCATGAAAAGACACCAACGTTTTTCCAAGAAATCTCGGGGGAGTCGTCGCCTTTCAGAACTTGCGCTCCGAGTTTTCTGGCTTGGGAGGGCTTGGCTAGATGCATGAAATTTGGACATGTGAATACATGTATATGTGGCAAATTATACTTTTAAGGGACACGTGCTGTGTTTTTTTGGGGAGATGTCTTTTACTGTCTGTAAAAACCAGTGCGGCTGCAAGCACAAACCTAAAGCCCAGGCCCTGCCCAGCGGCAAGCGGACGCGCAACTTTCGCTGTGCCGCCCGGCGCACGTCCTAAACGAGCTTTGAGTTCAGGGCTTGAAGACTGAGGGTGCCATGAGTACCAGACCCAGGGCCCAAAATCAAAATCACCCAGCCTTGAGTCCACAAGATCATGGGGCTCGATAGCGGCTTCTGGGGCAAAGATGAGGGCGTGGTCCCGCTTGTCGGCTCTTGGTTTTCATCAACATAGGCTCAGGCCCTTGCTGAGGCTCGGGGTTTGGGGTTTGAAGCACAAAAAAGCCAAGCAACCCTAGAAAGGTTCCGAAACACCCTTCCATCAACCCTAAGAATCCTAAATGCCCCGAACACAAGTTCGCACAACAAACATCTAGAACCCGAGGTCCGGAGACCCCGGGATGGACCCAGGGTATTTAGCGCTTTGAGTTAGCGCGTTTTAGGGTTTAATGTTTTGGGGTTTGGGGCTTAGGGCCTAGGGGTATTAGGGTTTGGGGTTTAGGGTTTGGGGCTTAGGGCCTAGGGTTATTAGGGTTTGGTGTTTAGGGTTTAGGGATTTAGGGTTTGGGGCTTAGGGTTGAGGGTAGCCAGAATGTCTGTGGTCTGTTGCCGGCAGCTACGTGCTCCGCTACCCCACGAAGCACAAGAAACAAGACAAACAACAGTAGATCCCCAACCATACAGCGTAAACGCTTACATACAGGAAATAAGATCGATAGTTAGGTACGTGTATATGTACATAAAAGAGCTGTTCATACATAAACGCACCAAATTACTGAACGTAGTCACTGCCACGAACTAGTGTTTATCTCAAATGCGGCCTAGTGACAACTCTGGGAGCCCTTAGGGGTCAAAGGGTCTAGGACCCTTGTGTCCTGGATGGTCCACTCCGGCCCTGCTTCAATCCTCGCTGATCCTTAGATTTCGGCTGAGTCTGACTCCAAGCCTCAAGCTAAACTCTAAACCCTAAACCCCCAAACCATTCATCTGAGGGTCACCCAGGTGGGTTGCCATGCGAAGGGCCGTGTGTAACCGAAGGCTCCAGAGGTTGCTGCTATGCGACGACTACTACTCCCTACTCCCGCGGTCGTCCTACCACCAGCACCACGACTATTCCTAGCTTACTACGACCACCACAACAACATCGTTCTCATCATGGTCACCTACTGGGGTTCTTTCTAGGCTCAGTTCCCGCTGTCTGTGGGGCAGGCTGCCCACGAGAGATTGGGAAAATGCGTATGAGACACTAGACGTCAAAACCTACTTGGACTGCGGTGGGGTCATATATAAGTCCACTGGATATGGGCTACATCTATGCCCCTTTTTCTCCCCCTGAACCTCTTAACAGATGCCCTGAACCGGACGCCTACAAGACTTCAAATCTGAAGAAGCAGTGCGTGAGCGCGTGCACAAAGGCCCAACCCAAGAGTCCTTCGGATTATCGGGGCCTGTTTGGGGCAAAGGTTGCGATGTTCCCCCTTTACTAACAGCCCTTAGTAGGGATAACAATAGGGGGGTACCATAATCCCATTAAGCACTGTTAGTATAAGGGGCACAGGGGTCAGAGCCCCTGAGTAAAAGCCTTTGCGAGGGTCGGCCGCTCAGCAGGGACACGGACACTTCCATGGCGGCCGTGGCACTGCTAAAAGAGTCCAAGTACCACAATGCATGGACAGCAAAGGACGTTGTAAATGGGGTAAGTGCCCTAAGTAGGGAGGTGCAGTATAGGCTGTCTTGATCACGACAACAAAGGGCCTTCCCCAAATGCTCGACCCCAAACCCAAACACTTCCCTACGCCGTAAATATTTTCCTTTTTACCCCCAAACCCGGTAAACTGTAAGCCCAAAGCCCTGTGGCCAGTTGTTGGTACTTGGACAACTACAGAGGTGGTGAAACTTGCAGGTTTTAGTGAGGGGGGGTTAGGGTTTAGGGAATTAGGGTTCACTGAGCCATAATGGGTACCCGAAGCTATGAGGTTTAGAATCTTGGTTTCACGATTTAGGTTTGATCTACCCCAATGGGGCCATTCAACGGCTTAAGCTCTTCGGAAATAAACCATGATTCGAGATCCACAAAAGGGCCAATTATGTGGATCGACCCCCCATTCTGGCTGTGTCAGCTGTACCTGTAGGCATCTTAGGATTTACACCCCCGAGCTCTCCTGTGTCTGTCCCTGACGTTCGGAAGGTGATGGCCCCCCCCAATCCCCATAAACCCTCTAAGCCAACAAACAATGCTGCAAAACAGGAGACGAAGACCTGAGTGTCAAGCCTGAGAATGCAAACGTGTCCAGTCCCCAAACTCTAATTACCCCGAAGCTGTAGACTCTCAACAAAAATCAACAAAAAAGGAACCCCGAACTCTAAACCCTCGAAGAAGCCTCGGCTCCAAACCCGGGAACCCTCATGACAATCTAGTTGAACTCAAAGCAGAGCATCCGAAACACAGCCCATAGTTTAGAGCAACCACCCCATTTCAGGCTTTGGGCTTCGCGGGTACGGCTCAAGAATTGCACTTGTGGTTTATTTAGGTTCAAGGGTCTATGTAGAACAACCCACCCCCCCGTCCCCTCCCACAAGAAGGCCCTCATATCTAAACTCTAAACAGTATCATAAGCCCTATGAACCTGAAGCTCCTGCCTCTGAACCAAAGCTCCCTAGACCCTCTGAAAGATATTCCTAAGTATGATCCTCTTAAACCCCAAGAGGGGAAAATACACAATATCCCAAAAGGCCGACCGAGCTCCCTGAGCACTATAGGACCACTTCGCAAGGTACCACGTCTTAGGCCTGTCATCGACGGCAGGGGCAAGCTCCGCCGCCAGCCCGGTCACCAGCCCATCTGTTCAATAAAGGAAAGATACACCATGTCCCAAGGGCCTAGAGTTTAGGGAAGTTTAGGGCTTGCGGTTCAGGGGTTTTAGGGAAAAAGCGGCGTAGATGCAGGACAGTTTAGGGTGGAGATTACGAGTACCTTCGGATGCTTCCTGCCCTTCGAAGTGCAATCGGGTGCCGGGGCTTCAGGTGTCAAGTGTAGGGCTTCGGGGTTTAGGGGTTTTGCGGTTTAGGGCTGAGGGTTGTTTGGGGGATATTTCTGGGCTGCTCAGGTGCACAAGCGGTTGGGTTTCGGCTTAGGTCTGAGGGAGCCCTGAACTCATGAAGAAACCCTAGAGGCAACCCGAACCCCTATAAACCCTGCACACCCCATTTGAATCCATTCAGACCCCAGCAAACCCCTCTAAATACCCTGTAAAAAGCCAGTATACTGTCACAAAAAACTGTAAAACCCTATGGAAAAACCCCCTTCAAACCACCTGAGGACAGCAGGGGAGCGCCTCCGTGGCTGAAGCGGCAGGCGTCACCGTAGTTGCACTTCCCGGCGAGGAAGTGACGGCAAATGGACCTGGGGGTTTTGAGGGTTTGGGGGTTTAAGTCTTGGGGCTTAGGGCGTATGCAGGGTTGAGTAGGGCTTTGGGTTTGGGGTTGAGGGTGTATCCAGGGTTTAAGATTCAGGGTGGGTTTGGGGTTAGGGGCTTTTGGGGCGACGCGAGTACCCCTACTTTCGGAACCCCTAGTGTTTTGAGGAAGTATTGAGCGCAAGGCCCTTGTTTAATCTCACAAACGCTCAGAGCCTGGCCCCTCGGCGGAAATTGTAGGGCCAGAGGGCTTCTATGTACTGCATTACTGCAGGCTTGGGGCTTGGGGTTTCGGGTTTCAAAGGCAACTTCAGAGCCATAGTTCGGCCATGTTGTCCAGTTGGAGCTTCTAGCAGCCTCAAGTCAGCCAGCACAGCGACCCAAACCCTCAACGAACTGCCAAAATCCCCATGCACTCGAAATCTTGCATACATCCCCTAAACCCTACACCCCCAAAACCCCACAGGGCCCCAGTAGTGGCCTGTCGTCCGCTAACGCGGTGGGCTCCCCAGGCGGCTCGAGCTGCTGGACATCGACTGCGCGCTTCGGGGTTTGATGGGGTTTGTTGGGGTTTGTTGGGGTCAGTGGGGTCAGTTGGGTTTGTTGGATTTGTTGTTGGGGTTTGTTGGGGTCAGTGGGGTCAGTTGGGTTTGTTGGATTTGTTGTTGGGGTTTGTTGGGGTCGGTTGGGGTTTGTTGGGGTTTGTTGGGGTCAGTGGGGTCAGTTGGGTTTGTTGGATTTGTTGTTGGGGGGCCCCGGGGGGCCATTTTTGGGGGGGCCCCCCGGGGGGGTTGGTTGGGGTCAGTTGGGTTTGTTGCGCGGGGGGTGGGGAGTTGCTTTTTCATTTCTCAGTCCCACCCTAAAAACCCTAAACCCCAAACCCAAAACCCTAAAAACCCTTTGCAAGTCCTCGGCCCATCCATCTTGTAAACCTCAGCCGCGGTGCTCAGACTTCTGACAGGCCTTGGTGGGAGAAGCGGCAGGCATCCCCGAAGGTGCACCGTCCTCCGGAGTTCGATTCAATCGTGGGGGCTTGCGTGGCTCTGGGAAGGCGAGCATCATGGGAGGTACTAGGAGAGGGTTCTTCAGACCCTGCATCACTTTGGACAAAGCCCTCTAGGTGGGGGAGGGGGAAAGAAGGCTGGCCTTTGGGTGTCTGAGGGCTTTACACCACCCAGAAAAGGTTCAAGGTTTCCGACTGACCTGGTTTCACAACAAATGCGTAGTCCAACATGAAAGCCAAAACGAGGCTGTACTTGGATAAGGGGTTCTCTCGGGCTCTTTAGCGGTTTTGGGTTGGGATGTTCCCCGCTATACTAACAGTCCTTAAAGAAAGGGGATTCTAGTAAGGGGCTGTAATCCCTAGCAAGGACTGTTAGTGTAAGGGGGAACATCCCAAGTCCCATACATAGTACGGCACCCTAAGCTTAATAATCCTAAACCCTGATCACTCCGCATCCCATCAACTTTGCGAAAGCACCGGCGTTGTCCTTCCAAGAAGTGGCGGCACGGCCTGCCCAGCTACATTTACGCAAGGTTGGCCCCTGCCAAAAGTCCCAAAACAGACTCTCCCCTTGAAGACCGAAAAGGGTGTGCAAGGTTTTAGTCTTTACAGGAGGTTAGGCGTTTGGTTTTTATTAAGGGTTTTGGGCTGAGGGTGTAGTGTAGGGGATGGCCTGTCGTCTGGCACCACGGCCGTGGGAGGCACCATCGGTTTCGGCTTCGGCGGCAAAGGCGCCGTAGTAACCACAACCGGAACCTGCGCCGGACCTCCGGTGGCGGTCAGGGTTTAGGGTTGAGGCTTCAGAGCTTCGGGCTTCTCGGGACCCCTGGACGAATAAAGAATCCATAAAAAAGAACACCAAAACAAAAACGATGCTACCCCAAAGCCCAGTCTACAGCCGAGTCCAAGAGAGGAGGGAGAAGTGTTGGAGGCTCAGGGTTTGGGGCTTCGGAGCTTGGGCCTCCGGTGGCTTCAAGGTTTGGGGATTTAAACCTTGAGGGTTTTGGGTTTGAGGTTCAAGATTTGGGACGTCGAGTTTGGTGTTGCCGTAGGGTTTTGGGGGTTGGGAAACGAGGCCTGGGGGGCACCTAGCTGGCTTCTGCCTAGTCCAGTTGCCAGGGAACCCTGATGTCTTGGCCCAACCTAAACACATCCTAAGCCCTAAGCAACGGTGCCATGTTAAAAACCCTACAAAAATCCTATAAAGAAACCTATCTAGATCCCTATGAAGACCCTATCAAAGCTTCGGTGCCTCCATGGCTGAAACGGCAGGCATCGCCGTAGTTGCACTTCCCTTCGAGGAAGTGACGGCAGATGGACCTGGGGGACTCTAGGGTTTCGGGTGTTGCAGGGCACTTTAGCCCTACAAACCTTGCGAATCCTGTAAACATTGAGCCCTGAACTGTAAAACCTACCAAAAGTCCCCCTAAACCCTACAGCCCATAAGCCACCTACGTCCTAAACCTTCTTGTGTGTGAGCAACGCGAAGGTACGAATGTGTAAAAGAAACCAGAGATATCCTATGTGTGACCACCTCTGAGTTCATTGACTCTGCGCCTTTGGACGCGCTGCTCGTGTCCAGGGTGATCCCCGAACTATCTCTGTCTCTCTCTGGCTCCCTCTCCCTCCCTCCCTCTCACTCCCAAATTGTATGCCGCTAAAAGTTATTAACGTAAAGCCCCTTGTAAGTTTCTGAAGTAGCCTGGAGAAGCTAAGGGTTTGGGGCTGAACCCGAAACCATCAGGGCGCCCTGGCGGGTCGACTGCAGGCGCAGGCGCGGGGTGACGGAAGGCGCAGAGATCGCCTCAGAGCACTTTAATCTGGATTTAGGGTTTAGGGTTAAGGATTTGGAGTTTAGGCGAGGCATGGGCTTGGGGGTTCCGGGTTCGGGGGTTTCGGGCTTAGGGCATTTCGGGTAGGCCAGGGTTGAGGGGACGCAGGGTTGGCATCTGAGCCCGTATGAGACCTCGCAAAAACTCCGAACCTTCCTTGAAACTTTGCTCAGATACCCTAAGTACCCCTAATCAGGGGTACTTAGAGGGTTGGACTAGAAGAACCCACCAAAGAAGTGGATGAAGGGAAGTTTGGGCCGAAACAGGGCTTCTTAAGGGACAGTTAAGGGATACTAGGGGTCTGCAACGGCTGCTTTTAAGGGGCCATATTAAGGGACCATGAGGGGATATGGCCGTTTTGAAAATCTCGGAAAAGGGACTCTTACCTTAAACCATAAACCCCCAATGTTAGGGCATATGAAGGGATGTCCCAAACAATCCTTTCTAGAACATATGTAATTGCAGTTTCCTTGCTTGGTGCACATAACTTTCTGATTGTAACACGATTATATTGCCCTTACACCAAAGAGTGGGCACCCTGAAAGCGGGACTGAGCAATTTTGGGGTTTAGGTGACGGAAGCCCTGATCCCTAAACCTGAAGATCTATCCCCTGGTGGATCGCAAGACCTGTGCTCTCAAGGAAAGGGAGCCGGATTGATAGGGTGTAAGGCTTGAAGGTTCAGGGCTTCGGCACCCTGAGCCGTAAACCAGACGGGTTGAGACATTGCGGACATTCTCCCCCGCGAGCTCGACTTTGCAAGCTGACATTCTCGTCCTGCGTGCCCGCGGCAGTCGCGCTACACCAAGGACGGGAGTTTTTTCCCAACGTCACACTTCCACGTCGTAACAATCTAGGTTCTGCAGTAACCTACAAGAATCACAGATACCGTGAGAAGCGAGCCAAGCCCATAAGAAGGGATGACGGGTACTAATTGCACGTCCTCGAAGTGACACGCGGCTACTCGGGAGTTCGTATCCCTCTACCGGATGCGAAGCCCCCGCTGTCTACAGACAAGCCAGTGCCGCTCTCAGTGGGAATCAACTCGCCTCCACTATAAGATTCCAGTGTCCACTCTCCAGCAGGGCCGGGTCGGTCTCTGCCCAGGCGGCTTTTTAGAAGCCTTGAGGTTTAGGCACAGTTTAGGTGTCAGGAGATATAGGTTCAGGTTTATGTTGGACTCCAGTCGGATGCTCGCACACAAGTTTGAAAACGGGCAATCCGCCATCACCAGGTTCACGTCGTGGCCGGTGCAGTACAGACCAGCAAAATACGCGATCATTGACGTGCTCCTTTTTAGCAGTCCTCTTAAGACTCGCATTTCCCATCGCTGCTTCGGGTCAAAGAGAACTGGGCCACGGCAATTTTGACCATTTCCAGCGCATCTTCCTGCGCCACATATGCAGAAAGTCCGTCGGAGTTCGTTGGGCGAGGATCAGGTCGTACACGCAAGCCAAGCTCTGCCTGGGCAACATGAACCCTGCAAACCCACATAAATCCTATATACCCTGTAAGCTCTAAATCTACGACATTAAGGGGCGTCTCGAGGTCGTTTGGGTTTTCCAAACGCCAGGGAGGGTTAGGGCCTGCAATACTCAGTAGACTGTCTGGTAGAAGTAGAGGTGGAACGCTTCGGGGTTCCACGAGGTTCAGGTGCTCAGCCTCTGATTCTAAGTTCTCCAGGCGGCCAGAAGGCCAGAACGTCCGGGCCCTTCTCAATGAACCTTCGCAGGATCGGGGCGACAAGCACTGACAGTGAACCGATTTCTGAGCTTCGCGGAAAAGCGAACCGCTGTTGAAGATTCAATGGCACTCGCACAGCTGACTTGAGAGAAAGGTTTAATGAACTTGGACCCCTGAGCCCGAGACCCTAGAGCTCCTTCGGGGAAGCTTTTGGGGCCTTGCAAACTCCCGCGCATTTTTGCCATTTTTGCCAACTCGACAACGAAAGGCTCGAAGCGCTAACCACCCTAAAGCCTAACCTGCAAAGTTTTCGGGCCCCACAAAAAACCTGAACCAAGCCTGGAGGATGAACTCCGGCATGTGGTTGTCCAGCGACTTCCGCGTCTCTTCCTTGCGGGGGTTTTGCAGTTTAGGGTTTGGGGTTCTCATGGTTTCGGGTTTTAAGGGTGACCTTATGGATTTAATGGATGCCCTCAGGGTTTCAGGCTTTGGGTCCCACTTAGGCAACCACCAAATAGGGATTCTGGTTCAGGTTTGCAGAACAGGCACCCCCCTCCAAATCCTCCCCCCCCACACCCAAAGCCCTTTTTCGGACCCCTTTTTTTGGCCTCAAATGGGTACCCCAACCGGGGTCCGCAAGCCGGTTCCCCAGGGCCCCGCGCCGCCCAACCCCCCCCTCCCCCCCACCCCCCACCCCCCCCCCCACCCCCCCCCTCACCCCCCCCCCCACCCCCCCACCCCCCTCCCCCCCCCACCTCCCCCCACCCCACCTCCCCCTCCCCCCAACCCTGCCGAAGAGTCGCCTTAAACCTTAAGGAACCCCAAAGCGTGAACCTTGAGCCCTAAACTAACCCTCAACCCCAAACCCCAAACCATAAACCATAAACCCGGAACCCTCAACCCTCAACCCTCAACCCAACCCTTATTGCTTGCGGTCCAGCGACTTGGGCGCTGCGGAATCACCATCCTCACGCGGATGCGCTGGGCCGGGCCGAGGCGGGTCGCGTAGCGTTAACATTAAAGTACATGCTTGGGGTGTAGGGCTTCTACTATGCGACCTCCACCCTCCGAACACCACGCCGCAGATCGAAACGGTGGCCTTATCATACTACAGGGATACACTGAGCCCCAGTCTCAAGCCAGGGCCTCGAACAAGGGTTTTTGCGCCTCCAGATCGGAAAGCGCGCGGAAGCCCAACGAGTTCGCACTCTGCGGATCCCCCCAAAACAAAAACACAAACAGCAACGAAAGCTCCCACAAAAAACAGTCTCAGGCTCCGCAAGGTTCGCCAGGAAGTCGATTCCTGATTGTATAGTTCTTGGTTTGTTTGTATAGGGGTTTCTTTCTAGGGTCTAGGGTATGTATTTAGGGTTTAGGCGGTTTAGGGTTTGTAGGGTTTATTTGTAGGGTTTACGGTTGAGGTTTTATCTTTGTTTGTGCACGGGCCTGAGCCCCACACCTTATAAGGCCCCTTCTCAACTCCAAAACCACCTCCTAAACCAATGCCTTGACTCTTTGAGGTTTTGGCAGGCTTTGGGATGGGCGGGTTAGAGCGCGAAACCATCCCTAGCCTGCCCTAAACCCTATACACCCATAACACCTGAACCCTAAAGTTTAAACCCACAACTATGGCCCACAACCCTGATTCCGCCCAAGCCCAAAACTCATGACCCCTGAGCCCTTACATGTACATCGTCTATACATATTTGTATATGCATTTACATATTCTATATATACATCTATATTAATATATACATATCCACATCTATATACATACATAGACATATATACATATATATATAGATATCTATAAGGCCCTAGGGCCCTCGGCCTGGATCCCCGTAGCGCAGCTTGTGCGCGCCCACAACCGACGTGGCGGCCCAGGCGGCTTCAAGGGGCCGCCGCGTGCCCGGCCGAACCTTAAGAGGGCTTTTTTTTTTTTTTGGGGGGGGGGGGGGGGAGTTTAGGGGTTTTGAGGGGTTTAAGGGTTTGGGGTTTAGGGTTCGGGTTCAGGGGTTTTGGGGGTTTAAGGGATTTACGGGGTTTAGGGCTTAGAGGTTGCAGAAGCGCTTCAGGGTCTGAATTTGGGGTTTGCGGTTTGCTTGGGAAGTTGTTTTGTAGGGGGTGAATAAGGTCGTGGGATTCGGATTCTCTCGCTCTCTCTTTGGTTGCTTGCTCTTCTTAGGGTTTTTTGCCTGGTCTTTACCGATCTATCTCTCTGCATGGGAGCTTTTCCTCCCAAAGGACACACCCCGAAATAAAGGACCCCCAACTTTCGGAAGCCCCAATTTCTGCCTACATACACACATGCCTGTGTGAACGCATCATTGTGTCTTTGTGTCCTTCTTCTGCGCCTCTCTGAAGAGTCTCTTTCCTGATCATGGGCGAGCACGCACAGACTGTGTCCCCACTGGATGCTATGCTGTACCACACCTTGCCATGCTATGCCATGCCACTGCATACTTGGCGTGCACACATGTAGGCATGCTTATGTTGAACTACGCTGCATCATGCGACGTTTTCCAGAGCAGGTTGCATATAACGAGAGGCATGCCTGCACACCGACATCTACAGTACGACACAAAACTTTGCACTGCACTACCTTGCCCTCCACACATGCATCGACATATGAGCAGCATCGGAAGAGCACCTGCCGCAAAATTGCCAATTTCATCTCCTTAAACCCTATAAATACAACGTAGACATGCCTAAACTTCTAACAACATAAACTCCTGAACTCTAAACCCTAAACTGCTGAAATAAGAAACTCTATAGCTTGCCTATGGGTTGCTTGCCTTGTGCCGCACAACCTGCGCTCAAACTCTAGGGCCCTCAACCCGATTTGCAAGCGTGAAGCTTTCAGCCCTAGACCCTGAAGAGCAGGGTAGGGTTTTGGGGCTTTGTGGTTTGGGGTCTTGGGGTTAGTTTGGGTTCGTTCGTCTTTTTACGTAGGGTGTTTGGGTTTTAAGACCTCAACCCTGAGGCGTCGGCTGTTCCGTCAGCAGGGAATTGCAGGAGGCAGTCCTGGCGCTGGGAGCCCCAAAATGCCTGAATCCAAATTTCACCAAGGTCCATACCGGAAATTTACGATAGGAGGGGCACCTTCATGGGGTCCTTGCAGGGAATCCTACTATTTCATTGTTTATATTATGGGTCCCTATTTTCCTGAACCCCCATACCCCGAATAGGGAAGCCTCTGCCCTTAAGACACCCTTGCGGAATTTCGGTGGAGTAGGGCTTTAGGATAGGTCCTTACTGTAATGATGAGAATGGGGTTTTGGGGATTATTCTAGTATAACTATCTAGGGACCACAACGGAAATGCCCTAAACCCTAAACCCTAAACCCTACACCCTACACCCTACACCCTACACCCTACACCCTAAACCCTAAACCCTAAACCCTAAACCCTAAACCCAGCAAGAATTCCGACCCCTGGTAGTAAGCTCGTACTCTCACCCATCTCCAGGTCCTCTCCGAAGTTCCCTGTACCTGGACAGGAAAAAGCTCAAACAGAAGGGTTCAGGGTTCAGGGTTTAGGGTAGCTGCGTCGTGGCTTCGACCTCTCCGAACGAGGCAGAGAATCAAGAAAGTGACATCTGATGTCGGGTCCCAACCCCCCAAAACAGAGGTCGACCAAGCAACTCGCCCAGCGGGACTGGCAAAGGCCGCCAAGGAAGAAACATGATAATTAGTATAATTAAGATTAATTAATACTCATTGATACTAATTAGTTATAGTCAATATGAATCAATATATGTATTAAAAGATAGTTTGCGATTCGGGGCTCTCAGCTCCAAGCCTTTCTAGTTCGTGCTCTTACAACTAGAGACTGGCGTCTTGCAGAAGCTCTTCTATGAATTGCAACTACGTTGCCATAATCAGGCAAGTAAGCCCTACAGAAGAGCACCACACATATTCTGAGCTCTCTTGATACCGTGCAATCATGTAAGTTCCTCCACAGGTTCAAGCCCAGGGTGCATGCTCGCCAATAGTGAAGCGCGAGCTTACCTCGGCCAAAGCACCACGGCACCTCCTTAGAACCAACTAAGACCCTAAACCCCCTAACCCTAAACCCTGAACCCTGAACCCTAAACCCTACCTAAACCTTAAGCCCCAAACCCCAAACCCTGACCCCAGCTGAAAAATCTGTGTCCCCTAATGCCTGAGCCCTAAACTCAAAACCCGAACTTTGCCTCCGCCCTCGCCAGAATCTCTCATTGCAGTGAAAGCGCGCTGCAACAAAGGGGGAGGAAGGGGGTGAGAGGGCAGGATGACAATGATGCAGAGTTGACTTCTGTTGGATTGCAGGCAGACTCCAAGTAAACCCGTATATCATAAGACACGCCAAAATAAAGGGACCCTGTGGGCCTAATTTAGAACACCACTAAACCCTCAACCCCAGGATGGCTTCAACTGGAGAAGCCGTAACTTGCCAGGCGCGGTGCAGTGCGCGAAGGAGCCGGGCAAGACTGCTTCAAGCACCTCCGGCAATGCACCCCAGCAAGCAAGCTGAACTTTGAGCATGTAAGGATTAAGGTGCAGGGGTTTACCTTTGTGCTTCATGCTTAGTATGCTTTGTGCACTCCCTTCTACAACCGCTGCAAAAAAGGTTCGCCTGAACCTAAAACCTTACAAATCCTCTGCGCGCTTGAATTGTGTGAGCAGCTGTCGAACTGACCAGAGGCTCCTGGCTCTGTCCCATTTTCTGGCTAAGAACTCCCCCTCAAGCCCCCGTAAGACCAGCAACAACTCGTGTGGACCCGCAAGCCTAGATGGTATTTCGACGAAATCTTGGCTTGCGGCTTGCTGACAAACTGTTTCCTGGCAAAGCTCCGGGCTGGCTTTTTGGTTCTGGGCCGTGTTCAAGAACACTGCGTTAGATGCGACCGCAAACTCAGCGGTTTTCATGTTCTGGATGCACGCAGTTCGGCGCGGCAAGCGGGGAGCTTGATAACGCACCTTGCCACAATCTACTGCTGGCAAACATATGGCTCGATCCCTTGAATCACGCTTTCCCGTTGCTGCTCCAGCTCGCGGGAGCTTTTTAGAAGCACTCCTACGTTCAACTTCGGCAGCTTTGCTCTAAAGGATTGCCGCGCACCTGCTTTGCTCAGTGCTTCAGATCTTTCGCGTGCTCGTCCAATCTACCGCCAGGGTGTGCACTGTGCGTTTTGGTTTCCCCGACTGTGGATGCAGGGGAAGCGCTGGCTCGTGCTGCCTGCGGAAGAAGAGGAGTCAAGAGGAGGGCTGGCGAATAGAGCTTGGGGGTTTGGGGTTTCGGGCAGGGTATAGGATCTCATCCCTCGAGGCCTGCGCTTAGACGTTAACCATGTAAACCCAAGGTCTAGGGTGTGGGATATCGGGTTCAGTGTTCAGGGTCCACCCTAAACCCTAAAACTCTAAATCCTAAGCTCCCCGAATCGCGAGCCGGCCTTCAAGTGGTCGGCGATGGCTTCGGCCGTGGCCTCCTTTCGAAGAGCTACTCTACTAGGGCTTAGGAATACAGTTGTCTCTATATATACCCCCATATACCCCCGTATAGACCCCTCTTATCTTCCTACCCCCCTCCCCCCAAACCCCAACTCAAAACCCACACCCTCAACCCTTTGTAGGGCTGGAACCCCAACAAGGGTACTCCTGTTTTGGGAAACTTCCATGTGGTGAGAGTGTAACGCAATTTAGGGTGAACTAATAGGGAGGGGGTTAGAGTTGTATGTACGGATTCTGGACGTTGGGGTTTAGGCTAGGATCGGGGGGGGTTCGGGATAAGTTGCAGGACTTCGGCTGGCAACTCAAAATGAAACCCAAAGCCCTAACAACCCTAATGAGGTCCCAAACCCTCAACCCCATACCCTGTGAACCCTCGACACTTCGCCCTAAATCCCAAGCAACCCTAAACGCTGGATCCCTAAACAAATCCCAACCCTGAAAGCCTCAAAACCTGCCTGAACTTTTTCGACCCTGTGAAGCCTGGAACCTTACATACACTAACACTACAACTCCAGAAAACCTACACCCTAAAACCAAGAGAGCCCCTTCCTCCTGCGCACGCAGGTTGTAGAGCGGGGTGTAGCCTGCGCAAACCTCTGCTGCAGCTTGATCGGCTTAGAGTTTTAGGGTTTATGGTTGAGGGAGCAGGAGCTGGGCCGCAGGGAGTTCAAAACCCTACCGACACCCTTAGCTAAACCATGGCCGGTTGGCTGTGATGGCTTCAGCTAAACCAGCTGGCGGGCATATCGACTTAGACGACCCAGGGCTCAGAGCTATGAACCCGAATAGGGTGTAGGAGTTTAGAGGTTGGAGTGTAGGATTTATTTAGGGCTTGGGGAACTGTAGGTTTGGGAGGCCTTTAGGCCTTGCTGGTGTACTTCACTTCCACACCTACGTGGAATGGTAAGAAGCAAGACTGAACCCCAAATCCCAAAAACAAGGGTCGGGGTAAGGGGTAGGGGTTTGTACAGGGCAGGGGCCAGGGCAAGGACAGGGGCAAAGGGGTAGGGTAGGGGTAGGGTTTCCAGGATGCTATTCCGTTTCGGTGATCCCATCACCTTTTCAAGGATCCCATTTCCAGGATCCCGTGCAGAATCATGATTCTCGCAGACAAACATGTCATTCAAAAATGGGACTTTACGAAAATATTAATAGACTATTCATAGACCCCCATATAGTAGGATTCCCTTATAATAAGGACCCCCATAAGGTACCCCGAATTTTGAAAACCCTCATATCGATCTTCCCGACATTACTCAGTGACCGTCAAATCCTAGACCCTAAGCTGTAAAACCCTAAGCCCTAAGCCCTAAACACCCTGACCCCTAAACCCTACATAAACCCTCAACCTCGACTGCCGAGGCACAGCCCGCACGCGCTTGGCTGCCGGGTTCCCCAGTGCGGCCGCAATGGCCTCCTCCTGGTGTGGGCTTGTGGATGTAGGGCTTAGGGAGTTTCAGGGCTAAGGTTTGAGGGTTTGATTCGAATTAGGGGTCCCTTTGGGTGGTCCTTTGCGTAATCGGTTCCATTCAAGAATGTCGTTTTAGGGGCCAAGTTTCTCTACCTCAACTTGCAGGTATGGCCTAAGTAAGCCCTACAAACGTCGAGGTCTGTCGTCGGCGCTTTCGGTTCTGGGTGGTTTTGGAGTTTAGCAGTGGGCGTACCGGTTTGCGCTAGCAAGGCGTGTAGGCTTCGGGTCTCCGGTTTTGAAGGAAGGGGTTTGCGACTTAGGAAGTACGGCCACATGGACAAAGGACACCTATAAACCTGAATAAAGACAGCTACAGCACCTGTTGGGAATGCAAAATACCACCCAACATCTTCCCAAAATTCGAAACCCCTAAACCCTAAACCCCGAAACCCTAAATCCCCTAAAACCCCTACAACCCCCTAAAGCCCCTAAACCTCCTAAACCCCCCCCAAAAACCCTAAACCCCTCGAGTTGCAGCCCAGGAAGCCAAACCCTTCAAAGCCGCCGGCAGCGGCGTGGCACCGGGCGGGGCTGCGGCCAGGGGACTCCTGGGCTCTCAAAATAGAAGGGCGTCGGGTTTAGGGTTTAGGGTTTAGGGTTTAGGGTTTAGGGTTTCGGGCGTAGGGTTGAGGGTTTAGGGTTTAGTCTTTAGGGTCGGATTGAGAGTGTAGTAGGGAGGAAGGGTCTCGGGGACTGGGTGAAAATAGGGGGTATTTGCGGGCTTTGAGGCTTTAGGGTTCAGGGGCCCTCCTACGACCTCCCTGATCACACCCTGTCAACCCTAAGACCCAAGCCCCAGAAGCCCCGAAGGTGCCCACGAAGCCCCAAACCCCAAACCCTAAACCCTAAACCCTGTGTTGGGCTTCCGGGGTTGGCCCCAACACCGAGACACCGGAGCTGATTCATCAGGATCGTGGCAGCCTGTAGCTTGCCTTAAATGAGGGACCCAGGGACGTAGGTACTTAAAAATGACCCGTTCAAGGGCTACACAGGGGGATTTATGGCCACCTACTAGGAACCAGAAAGTTTCGGCTGAAGTTTTGGGTCCAAGCAAAAAGTGAGGCTTCCTAAACCCTAAAACCGAAGCCCCAAATCCTAAACTCTATAACGGGTTTGAGGTTTGGGGCTTTGGGTGCTTGGGCTGGAGATCGCGAAGCCCCAACCATCCTAAACTTCAGTTTTGGTTGTTGGTTTTGCTTTGCGTCGCTCTCAGAAAACGGTTTAGGGCTTCGGGGTTGTTTGTGGGAGGACCAATGATAAGGAAGCCGTTTCTATAGCCACTAAATACATAGTCCCCTGGATGGCAGGAGTTGCGATTGATTCCTCCATTCTTCCCTCGTATCTTACTTTTAGGGATTATGAATATTGAGATTCAACTTGAGATTCGTACAAAACAAGGAAACCCAACAAGTTTTCAGATCCTGTCTAGGTAAGTCCTAGAAGGGTCTGAGAACAAGAACTTCAAGAACTATGATTCCGTCACTTACTGTTGTTTAGTAGGGTTTAGGCTGAAGGAAAAGTTCCTTAACCAATAGTACGTCACGAACCACCACCCCGTATAGGGTCTTTAAGACCTTAGACCCTAAAGCCTAAGGTGCTCTCGAACGCCCTAACTTCATCAGCTTCTCAAGGTACTTCCTCCCCCCCCTGGTTTTCCTACTGAACCCAGAACCAAAAAGGGCTCAAAAGGAAAGGGCGGCACTGGGCTACCCAGACCTTATAAACCATGGGGCCCTCATCCACTCTCTTCTCATCCGCACACCGGGGGCACTCGCAAACGAAGCCCCTCGGCGTGTGTTGGGGGTGGGCTTGCAAGATGTTTTGAAGATCTCTAGGGCTATAATCGTATTACTAGCAATACAGTGCTAGAACGGTGAACGGGAAATCCACCCCAACAGTCCGCACCTTCTGGCAGTATCCTTACCGGGGGGTTTCTTGGGCAGTTAAGGTGTCATGACATTGATGGCGTACGAAAGCACAAGTAAAGGATGGTAAAGGTTAACCGCCCTCTCGCCCAAAACCCTCTAACTGTACTGTATTTTAAGAGGCTGTACAAGGACCGCGTGAAAGCACAGCAAAATAGAGTTCGTTGAATGGGGCTTTGTGCTCTTTTTCGCCTTTGTAGTTTAGCCTTGCTAGAGTTTCTAATTGGGGGCCTTAAGATTTCTCAGGTGTTTTTTGTTCTTCAATATTGGCTTTCAGGGTCGAGGGCGCTAGGTGGGTCAGAGCCCGATGGCTTGGTAGAGATCCTTATAGCCTTTACAGCCCGACAGCCCTAAAGTGCAGGGTTCGGATTTCGGGTTTTAAGGTTCTTGCCATGGGCTTACGCTCAAAACCCCTGTTTTACGCAAGATGTTGGACCTCCTGTCTTAGGGATTTGGGGTTGGTACAGGGTTGGTTTGGGTTAGGGTTTATAGGGTTTGGGCTAGGGCCTTATGTTTCCGATGTAGGGCATAAAGTCATAGAGCTTCGCGTTTGGGTTGGGGGCCTGCAACCTATGCAAAATTTATTCGGCCTTTAGTTGCAAGGTGCAACGTGTCTGGGACACGCCGGTGTGATTGAGCCGCAAACCCTTTGGCTGAGACCTGGCAAAACCGCCTCAACACCCCAAGCTATGGTGTTATGAGGGTTTCAAGGGCTGCATAAGGCATAAGGAGGTCAGAGGGGTGTAGAATTATGTACACCTTTCACCCATCCCACATAGTAGATACGACCAAGCTTCCACGATCACACATTTGTAACAGTACCCAGTGAACCTTAACGTTCAACCCGCAGCCCTAAACCGCCACATCGCTGCAAACGAGGCACCAATTCTGGCAAAGCTTCTGCCGCTCGGCCAGTGGCTTCAGCACCTTTGCAAACTCACCCCAGGGTTTCAGGGAGTGGGGCTGTCCGCAATTTCTGGGCTGTCCTGCTAACTCAATAGTAAAGAGTGCACTTCTGGCCAGGCTGCCACAGTTGCGCGTCAGTTCATGTACCCAGGTCCCAAACACCTTAGAGCTCCCAAAAAAAGTCCTTCTGAGCCCCTGTGAACCCCGGGCAGGCTGGATCCCCCCATATCTGGAAACAGCAGGGCCAAAGCCCTCACAAGAGTTTGATGGGGTTACAGTGGAGGGGTTGGGTCGTGGAGGTGTGGCGGCTTTGTGATTGGGGGCTTGAAGTCTTGGGATTAAAGAGTTTCGGAGTTTCGGGATGCCAAAACGTTGGTGGGATAGACCTAGGTTCTTGGGACGATCACTTTAAAGGTTCATGACTCGCGTTTTGCCGCGACTAGCGCTCACATGGATTCCGGCATGCTCGTACCTCAATTTATCGGCATCTTTGTTTCATTGCACCAACGGGTTGTGGGAATGGGTCGGGTCCTGCCCAAAGGAACAGTACAAACCGTATCATATTCGAGGGCAAGCGGTGCAAGAAGCTCATTCCCATGAATCTTTGCGGAAGAGCTCTATACACCCTAAACCTTACTCGTACAGCCCTTTTTGCAAAACAACGCGAAATTGAAAAGGTGCTGTGGTATTTTGGCTGTGGTCTGTGAACTGTCTGCATGGAATTGCGATTTGCGGTGCCGGGTGAACAGCGAAGATTTCCACCGGGTTGGAGCTTTAACGTCCAGGATCAAAGAGATTGAACACGCATCTCAGGTGTGTAGACGCTACGTCGCACCGGGAGCCGTGCCGCAAATCACGCAGTCAGCGATGCTAGGTTGCAATGCCTTCATGCACTCATGAAGCATGAGGTCTTGGACGTGCTGCGTAGGTATGCTGCAGATGAAGAGACCACAAGCCCTAGATCCCCCTAAGCCGCTACACCCTCGAATCTGAAACCCTGCACCTTGTTCTTGCTGGTCAGTGCAAGCTTCCTGCTTCCTTGTGATCGCGGCTCAACTTGCATTCCGAAGTTCTTTGCGAAGCTGTTATCTGTGAGTTGCCGCTGTCGTCTGTGACCTGCAGGATATTCGAGGCTGCCCTTCACCCGTGCATACTTCTTCAGGGCCGAGATTCCCTCCTAACACCTTCGACTTTGAAGACTTTGGCTTAAATTAGGGCCTGTAGGGTTTCGGTGGTAAGGTTACTGTCCCAACGTGAAGAAGAACGGTCAATGGTTCGGGGTCCAGGTTTTTGCGGGTTCCTAATGTTCCAGGTGGTGTTGCCGGATGTGTTTCTTAAACAACTAATAATAGCAAACCCAACCCCCAAACCACAAACCCGAAACTCTAGCCCTAAACTCCTCCCAGACACACATCAACCGTCATTCCATTGTCAGAGACACGATGAAATGATACCCTGGATCCCAAACACCATGCGCCAAACCTGAAGAGTCTAGGCTGCACGCATCAAAGTAGTTGATGCAGATCTCTTCGCCTCAGCCATCAAACTGCCACCCATTGATAGTTGTCAGGAATGGTATAGACGCTCATATATACATATACACACTTTTGATTTCATGCTCGACCTGTTATGTTTTGCTTATTTGGGCTTTGTGCTTGCTTGTATGGATGTGCGTATGCACGGTATGTTTGCATCCGTGTAGGCACGCATGTACCTGAACCCGTACCCCCTAAAACCCTAAAACCCGAAACACACCCTCAACCCTTTACTACCCAAACCCTAAACCCGTACATAACCCCCAAAGCCCAAAGCCCAAAGCCCAAAGACCTGAAGACGTTATCGTGGGCACTTTGGGAGACCCTGTCGCCCTGAGCCGGGAAGCCCTGTGCGATCGGCTTCCTGGCGCGCAGAAGCAGGGCCTGTGACGACTTGAAGAGGTAAGGGGTTTAGTAAGAGTTTAGGGTTTATGGGTGTTTAGGGTCTAGGGTTTAGGGTTAGAGGTTTCTGGGTGTTTAGGGCTTACAGGGCAGTTTGAAGCAAGTGAAAGAGGGTAGAGATTCAGGGAGCTTGTGGGCTTATGGTTTCCTCAAAGTTTTGACATCCCAAAGCCTTGGGCCCGAACAAATTCTCCCAAAACCCTGCACCTGCCCGCACTTCAGCACCAGGGCGTTGGGAAGGCAGCTGTGGTTCGCCATGGACCTGAGCCCCCCCCTGCTCCAGCTCTTTAAAAAGAGATACAGGTGCCGGTTTGCAGTTTAGGGTTTAGGGGCCTTTCGAGCACGATATATACAGGGACGCCCAAATAAGCCGAGGCCAAAACGAAGCCAGGTGGACTCAACAAGTCAACAAGACTCACGCTAAAGGTCAAAACCCAGACGACCCTAAAGGCCCCCAAAGGTCCCCCCAAAACCCTAAAGCAGCCCTAAAAAGGCCCTAAGCCCTAAACCCGGACCTGGAAAACCTCTAAGAGCTGACTCAGCCTTGGGTCCCCCGGCACAGCGGGGAAGATGCCTCATCTGGGTGGCGCTTGGCGGGGTGGGCTTGTAAGATTCTTGCTTGGTGGTTTCTAAGGGTTGCTGGGTTTATGTCGGGTTTCTCAAGGGCTTTTTGGGCTTGGGCTTTTGGAGTGTCTTTAAGGGTTTTGCAGGTTGTAAGGTCTTTAGGTGTTGGGGGCTTTGATGTGCTTTAGAGCTTTTCGTGTTCGCGCTTGTGCAGTGGTGCTTTAAGGGGTTTGCATGTGAAGAGTTCTCTGTGTATACGGTTCAACCAAGCTTCTCATAAGGTAGAAGAACAGTAGGGTTCAAGGCATGTTGCCTTGATGGTGCTAACCCCTAAACCCTAAACCCAAAAACGATGCATTCCGAGCAGCTGCTGCCCAGGTCTTTGAAGGCATTTGTGGCGATCACACCCTGGATGACCTGGTCCTGAGGCTGAAGCTTGAGAGCCCTGGGTTTGGAGCTTAGGGTTGAGGGTTTACAGATGCAAGGCTTTGGGGGTTTAGGAATTATAGACTTTCGGATTGTTTTTATGGTTCAGATTGCGAGAAGGGCCTAGAAGTATGGCAGCCTAGGTCACAACCGTTATGCAGTTACTTGTCCACAGCTATATGCGCCACAGCGAGCCCCCAAACCCAGGGCTGAGCAAGGTTCTTGTCAGAAAGGCTCAAATCCTAAGGTTACGGTTTAGGGACAGGGTTCCTAAGCGGTTTAAGGCTAAGGCTTCCTAAGCCCGTACAGGTTTGAGGGGTTTAGGGCTTAGGGTTCCTAAGCCCTTCAGGGGTTCGGATTTAGGGTTTTGGTTTCGAGGATCTGCGAGGAACTGCCAGATCCAAACTGCTTAGCTGCACGCCGCAGGGTCCCAGCGCAGTTGGGGTCCCTTTAGGGTATGGGTACAATAAATTACTTGGATTCATGGTATTTATCAGATGTCAGACTTTCGGGGCAATTTTGCAGGATTGCTGGCTTCAGGCCTCCGGGTGCTGGGCTGCAGCTGCGTCCGCCGAGTGCCATAGAAGCTTACTCCTCAGAATTCGTTTTCGGGTTTAGGGGCTTTGGGTTTAGCGGGGCTTTGGGTTTCAGAAACTTACTCGTCAGAAATCGTTTTATGGTTCAGGGCTGAGGGTGTCAAGGTTGGACTGCGGGGCCGCTCAGAACAAGAAGCTGTGAGGGAAACAGCCACAGAAACTGTGCATGCAACGTGAAATTTGTGTGTGCCTGTGCGCCGCGAATGTGAGTGTGGGTGTGAGTGTGAGTGTGAATGTGAGTGTGCGTGCGTGCGTGCGTGCGGGCGCGCGGGCGGGCGCGTGCGCGCGTGCGCGCGTGCGTGCGCGTGAGTGAGTGCGTCGTGCTGTGCGTGCGTGCGGGCTGCGTGCGTGCGTGCGTGTGCGTGTGGGTGTGTGCGTGTGCGTGTGTGCGTGTGTGAGTGGTGCGTGTGTGCGTGTTGTGTGTGCGGCGTGAGTGTGTGCGCGTGTGCGCGCGTGTGCGCGTGTGCGCGTGTGCGCGTGTGGCGTGTGCGCGTGTGCGCCGTGCGCGGTGCGCGTGTGCGGGTGCGCGTGTGCGCGTGTGCGCGTGTGCGCGTGTGCGCGTGTGTGCGTGTGCGTGTGTGTGCGTGTGTGCGTGTGTCGAGTGTGTGCGTTTGTGCGTGTGTGCGTGTGTGCGTGTGTGCGTGTGTGCGTGTGTGCGTGTGTGCGTGTGTGCGTGTGTGCGTGTGTGCGTGTGTGCGTGTGTGCGTGTGTGCGTGTGTGCGTGTGTGCGGGTGTGCGTGTGTGCGTGTGTGCGTGTGTGCGTGTGTGCGTGTGTGCGTGTGTGCGTGTGTGCGTGTGTGCGTGTGTGCGTGTGTGCGTGTGTGCGTGTGTGAGTGTGTGCGTGTGTGCGTGTGTGCGTGTGTGCGTGTGTGCGTGTGTGCGTGTGTGCGTGTGTGCGTGTGTGCGTGTGTGTGTGTGTGTGTGTGCGCGTGCGTCTGTGTCGGGCTATAGGATTTAGGCTTTACGATACAAAGCATCCGATCCTAGAAAGTAATCCGTTGCAGCCACAGAGCCCGGCCGAAGAGTTCAAATCTAAGTGATTCCATTATTGCACCGCCAACCCTAAACTTTTAACCTAAAGAACTCTTTCTTTTAGCTCGCCTTGCTCAGAGAGGCTGTAACTAAAAAATGCACCAAGAGCTGGTATCAGGAGCACTAGACCCCAGGAGATCCGATTTTCTAAAGCAGGACCCACTCTAGACCCCATGCCCTCTAAGGGATTCAGGTTTAGGGTCTGGGATTTAAGTGCCCTAAATAGGGCTGTAAAACAGGTTACCTGAGTTCCACACTTATGAACCTACTTGTTATCCATGAACCTCCAAACCCTAAACCCCCAACCCAGAGCCCGACACAACAATCAAACCCCAATGACCCCCAAACCCAGCACACGTCCGCGTGGCAGGGGCGCGGTGTCGCGGGGAGTGCCATCGGACAGAAGCTTGCCCATCAGCTGGGCGACCTTCTTGAGAAGTTTAGGGGTTTGTGGGGCTAGGGCTTCTGCCAGTAGGGCTTAGGGTTTCTAGCTGCTTATAAAGCCTTAAAGCTCCAACCCATGAACCCTAAATCCCCAAAGCCCATCAAGTTGAGATTCTGGAGGTTTCGCCCTTCCGTTTGAGCATGTCTCTCCAAAACCCATGCGCACTCCCTAAACCCTAAACCCCAAAACCTTAACCCCTCAACCCTAAGCATTTTGACCCTGAATCCTAAAGCAACAGCGGAATGCGGCTGGGGCTCATGGGCAGACGTGCGCGCCGCGTGCCTTGGAAGACAGGTTGGACGTTTAGGGGCCTTAATAATTAGAATTAAGTTTGATTGTACAGGGTTTGGGGTTTAGGGTTTGGGGTTGATGTGATGGCGTGAGAACTATATTAAGGCTTTAGAGGGGTTCTTACACTATAATTATGCAGGGACCATAAGGGAACACTATTGGCAACTATTCCAACCTCTATGGTAGGTTTTAGGGGTTTAGAGTTTAGGGCTGCAAGGTTCAAGCTTTATGGGGCTGTAAGGTTTAGGGTTTACGGTTTGGGGTTGTGAGGTTGCCAGCGTCAGGGTTTGTGGGGTTCAGGGTGCCCTAATTTGGGCTATATGTATTCGAGCTCTTCTCCCTGGCGGGACATAGCCTCAGTCGAGGTTGCACCATCCAAACTCTCCGCCTCAGCCCCAATTGCATGCCTACCACCCTAAACCCTAAACCCTAAACCCCCCTAAGCTAACCCTAAACTAACCCTCAACCCTCAACTCTCAACCCTAAACAATCAGCTCCGGCGGGCAAGGCGCTTGTACACGTCCACAGCTTTCCGGAACCCGGCGTCCAGCTTCAACCGGTCCTTTGAACTGCTTTAGGGTTGAGGGTTTTGGGCTTGTAGGGTTTAGAAGGGTTGGGTGCAGGGTTTAGGGTCCAGGGCTCAGGAATCAGAAGGGTTAAAGACTATCAAGGGCTCAAGCGATTAAGGGAGATACTGCGGGTCTTAGGATTTAGGAATGGATTCTGTAGCCCTGATAACTCAGTCAGCACTCCCCCACTCCAACATCGGAGTCAGCCCCGAGAGTCGAGTCACATCTCCAGCTTCCCCCGGAGCCTACCAGTAGGAGAACAACGAAGGTTTTAGGGTTTAGGGCAAAGGTTTAGAGTCCTCAGCACTTGCTTTGGTAATGACTTTGGTTTCAGGAGAAAGAAAAGCCTTTTGTTGCTTTTTTAAGAAAAAGTGGGGATTAAGGGTACTGCTGGGAATCCTCGGTCTTGTGAGGAACCTCTGCGGCAACCTGTGGCGCCCCTGCAAGTTCTGGTTGAAGGGTATTGTGGTTCGTTCGGTTCAACACGAAACCCTAAACCCTAAGCCCTAAGCCCTAAACCCTAAACCCTAAACCCTTTGGGCCCCATACCAGTAGAAAGACTCGGAAGCAGAGGCGCCACTGCCACCAGCGAGCGCGAAGACAGCAGAAGCTCTCCTGCACACCCCATGGAGTTCAGGGCGTTGGGTTCAGCAGGGCTTAGGGACCCAAGTCCCCAAATCTAAACTCAAGGCTTCAACCAGTTCAGGGATTCATGACTTGGGGGCGCCTAAGGTAACTCTGGGCTAAGGGTAGCCTGAAGACCCCTTGGAGCCTGTAGCGCAAGGAGCCATGCACACCTACAGTATCTTCCAAGAAAAATCCATGGAGCCGCGATGATTCGACGACGACCTATATAATACATACTTATACATATACATATGATGTATCTTTTTTAGATAGTGTATCTAATATATATATATATATATATACATACTTGCATCCACCTCAAGCTAGAATAACAGCCTGAAGCCGCTCAGCCCGGGAAAGCGGCCCGAGTTTAGAATATCAGCCCGCGTGAAGAATGGTTGCCCGAAGGGCCTTGTGCAAGAAGCTTCAGGTCAATTAATTAGCTATCAAACTAATCACTTTGCTGTTTCGACATGATGGTAGAGGCTTGACATGCAATCGAAGCTTCCAGCCTATGAGCACCTACTTACTAAGCATAATTTTCAGCCGTTGAAGCAGCACAGAAAACTTTGAGGCCACACACCTTGCATTCGGAGGAAGCAAAGCAGGACATTGTTTTTCAGGGCTCATTGGGTAGCCTAATCCCAAGCACAGCCTGAAAGATGGAAAGCAATTGGGCTGCGGCCCTGAAAGCACAACATGTTTTGTCAGCGTACGCAGCAAAACGCTACGTCGGGGATTGTCGGCTGATTTGCGGGGATTGTCGCCTGATTTGCGGGGATTGTCGCCTGACATTTTGGCATGAAATTGCGCCTTTCAAGCTTGTATCTGTGATGCCGAGTCTGCACACGTACCTCGAAAGCAGATCTTTGCATCCAGAACTTCTTAGAGGCAACAGCGACTGCAAACAAAGTAGAAGTCCACTGCTTTACCTGATCCACTTATCCTTCAGTGGGTTTGACTTCGACCGGAAGCAAAAGAGGAGCCCATATTCTCTTGTCAAAAACCTGGGTTGAAAGAGCAAAGACACTGCAATCGGTCGGATCATCATTGGCCCAGTGATAGCAAATTCCATGCCCCAGTTTTCACAAATTGCTAAAACCTACAAATACCTTCAACAGAGAATTTCAGCCCACAGTCTATAATTCCCGTCCAAGTGGGGGATAGTCGACTATTCCGCTTCAGACCGTTATTTCAGCCCGAGGGGGGATGCAGGTATATATACCTATAAATAGCCTATATGATAACACACCCACACAGAAGCCCCAAAATCTAAGCCCGAAACAAAAACAAATCCCGCCTGACGGAATGCGGCGTGCCGCAACCAGCCCGCGGCGCCCCGGCGCGACTGCTGCAACCGTGATGGGACCCTGGTGGGGCGCAGAGTGGAGGGCTGAGGGTTCCTTCTTTTCTTGTTTTAAATCGGGTTTGGGTCTTACACTCGATTCACCTGAAGGTTAGTGAAATGATTTCTGTAACAAGTATCACCCACAACAAATGTAAATAGAGTCCCAGGTAGGGTTGTTCTGGGCAGCCCACCTGTCAACTTACTGATGCCGACAAGGGCATGCCGGAAATTATGAGGAACCTAGGCAAGGGTTCTTTAACTTACTTCTCCAACAGGAAACGAACTGGTGGCTTTACACAGGCTAGATACAACTCAAATAAGATTAGAGTTTCACCTCTCGGCTAGGTAAACCGAAGAATCATCCCTTAACCCTATCCCCTAACCCTAAACCCTGAATCCTAACCTTTCAGGGTTGAGGGTGAGAATCCCTGCGAATGTAAGTATCATCCGCGTAGGGGTGCGTGGGCGGGGGAGTGCCCGAAACCCTTGCGGCCCTTGCTGAACCTTCAACCCTAAACCCGAAACCCTACACCGGAAACTAAACCCATCTAAGTCCAGATCCCCAAGACTGCACTGCACACTCTCATCCCCTAACAGCCTCAGCCACCGAAGCCCGACATCCTCTGTACAAGGACGGGGCCCCTTGGTTTCAGTTCTTCGAAGAGCTATAAGTACTTCTAACTTCTCTTAGAGTGCTTTGCTATAGCTTGTGGCGTTCCAAAGAGGTTTGGCCTCCCTGGAGCATCCTAGCGACTTGATCTCTAAAGCCAGTGAAGCCGGAAATCCCAGCCCTAAGTCCTTTTTGGGTTTCGGGTTTCGGGTTTGGGGTTTGGGGTTTGGGGGTCAGGGTTTAAGGCTTGGGGTTTAGGGCTTTCTAAGACCCCCCGGTGCCTGATAGTCGCTGGTCCGAGGCAGAAGGCAGGGCACAGTCGCCCTGGTCGAGGCACATCAATGCCTACTTTGTGGGAGGGTCACGGAGGCTTGGGTTTTCTAGATGCCTAAACCCTCAACTCCCCTAAGCCCGTTCTGACTAGGATTGTAAGTAACCGAGGTGACGGGGTGTAGTACAAACTACCTTACTTCTAAGTCCCATGAACCTTCAAGTAAGCCGTACAGCCAGCTGTTGTCGAAACCAGTTGGGCATTCCCCAAGATGCGGGTCGATTTTTGGGGTTTCTACAATAGAAGGATTCCGCTCTTCTTTCTCTTTTTTGAAAGGAGGAGTACACGAATTTTGGGTCTTTCCGAAAAAACGGTCTCAACCATGAAGGGGCGCGCCTGAGAACTTCGGCAACATTCACGGTGCCCTTACTTTGTGCGGCGAGGCCTGGCAAACAAGGACGTTTCCACCGTGTGTTGCGGGTTGGGGGCTTATGAACTCTGGGTTGAGTTCTTCATCGCGCAGGGTCAAGATTTGATGTTTGATTTCAAACAGGGTTGAAGGGTTTGAGGAGCATCGGGACAACCTGTACGCCTGTATGCTTATCTTCCTGAAGTCCAGGGCGGGCAACCTGTAGGGCAAACTGTAGGGCGACCAGAAGCGGCCAAGTCATGCCCATGATGCTCACCTTTATGGCTCCCCCCCCCCCCCCCGGCTTACCCCAACACCCCGACGGGGCCAGCTGATGATGTGATGATGCTCGCCTTTATATTGCACCCTTGACACCCTGACGCCCATTAAGGGGTGGGCTGATGATGCTGATGATGCTCAACCTTGTGGCTCTAACTCTGATAACCCTAAACTACAGCCTAAACTCTAAACTCTGAAAACGCATGGCGGTGCGGTGCCTTCCAGCCACCGCTGAACAACTGGGCTTTGCGCCGCACGCAGTGCCTGTCAGATGGGAGTCTCGAAGTTGAGGGCTTTAGGCTGGGAGGCAGCTGCTCTGGCAGGGGGAGTGGCCGAAGCGACAATGCTCTGAATTGGCAACTCTCATGCCTGATATTTGGGGCCCTAAAACGAGACCCTACACCTAAACAAAAAGCTTGGAGTCCTGGCATGCCCCAAGCCTCCCACGAGTTCAAAACATCTACATCCAGGAGAGTCTGACCCCTTTTTTCAGGGCGCCCTACACTGCGATGAAGCTGGCAATGGCTTCTTGGGGGCCTTACATATGGGTCTCCAGCGATTAGTGGGAACTCCCAAACGATCGAAAAGGGACCCCACTTTGAGGGATCCGCTGCGAAGAGTAGGTCAAAGCCTTAATATACCCTAGGAGCCTCGGCGAATCGGCCGAGACCTCGGTGATGTGGGAGTCTGACGCTTGCGGTTTAGGGTTTAGGGTTTAGGGTCTAGGGTTCAGGGTTCAGGGATTGCTTGCAGATGGCGCCGTCTATGCGCCAAGCCACACACTAGCCTATTCCTTAGAGGGCCCGTGCAGGTCTAAACTCACTGTTAATTAAGGGCATTCTCATTAAGCAACGGATATTGAAGTGTTTGACACTTCGGGAGAAGCCATGCTATGTTTTTGGATGAGGGTTATCCTCAGCGCGAGGTCTGTGGGGTGCTTTGGGCCGCAGGGTTAGCGCATATAAGGATTCAGGGATCATATTGGAGAAGAGGTGTCTGCATGCGACCGCGGGCTATAGGTCTTGAGGTTTACGACTGTTGGGATGGGCTGTATGCTGGGTTGGCGTTTCTAGAAGGTCTGCTACACTCATACCACCTTCCTCCCCCGCGGCACTCTGATTGCCCCCTGCCCAAAATAATCAAGTCCAAGGAAAGATTGACAGTATGGGATCACCTCTTTGCATCAAACCACGTCCTCAGTTTGGGAATGGGGTAGAGGTAACCGAGCCGAGGCGTACCCTTGAAATCACTCCATCGCGGACTTGCTATGCCCCTTATGCCAGCCTAAGTAGGCTCACGCCAGTAACCTCGGGTTAGCAACATAAACCCGTTAACCCCGAAAGCCTCAAACCCCTAATACAAAAAAGAACGACAAAAGTCCAAAACACCAAAACCCAAAGCTCTACCCGTCATTTTCTAAGGACGCGGCCAGCCAGCGCGGCAACCTGGCAGAGAGATCACTTCGAAGTTCATGGGCACTTTGTCAGTAGGATAGCCGGCTGCGGCACTTAGAACCCTAGCTAGAACTTCCCATGAACTTCCACGCAGCAGGCATCTGTCACGACTCAATTTTTGCGGTTTGCAATGTGACCTTTCTTGCTTAGGTCTGTAGGGCACCCGAAGACCTCACTCCTACCAACGAGTAGGGCGAACACTGGGGGGCCCTGAGCACGGGTGGAGCTTTTGGGGAGGCCTCCGCATCGCTGCACCGGGCGTCCCTCGCGTCCTCCAAGGCCGCATCGTAAAGGCCGAGGGACCTTTGCATGCTTGGAGGGTTTGCGTACGGAATGTGTGCGGTTTCCGGTTTCGGGTTTTGGGTTGAGGGTTTAGAGATGTAGAGATAGCGCAGGTGCTCCGAGTAGCCAGAAGTGCATAGTTTTCTGAGTCCCGCGAGCTCGTTGGAATACACAAGTAAGGTGAAGAACAAGAATGGTAACCGAAATTGCAACCTTTTTGAGGAGACGTGTAACGTTGAGACATTCCGGACTCCGGGTACCATATGTACCATGCATTCAAAGGGCTGTATTGTAGCATGGTCAGCAAGCAAGCTTCGTTTTAAAAAAGGGACAGCAACAACAACAATAGAGAACTGACAAGACATGCTTGATTCCTATCCACATGGTCCATACAAACATGTCACACCTTAAAACCCTGGTAGGCAGAAGACCATGAGCATCGCACCCTTATTGCTCGGCAGCATTGCACGAGTCTGCACGCTCAGATTGCTTCAGCCCGACACAAACTCAGAAGCCAAAACCCTAAACGTTGCACTTCAATGCAATATTACGGGCAAGCTACTTTGAATCACACTGCGATAAAGATTGTAAGGGGATACTCTTGGTAACTATTTAGGCTTCTGTTTTGAACCCCAAACACCTCGAGCCGTAAAGCCCAAAAGAACCCAGGGCAACCCGTGCAAGCCCGACACAGCCAAGAGCAGGGGTGTAAACAAAAACACCTGACACCCTTGATATCCTGAGCACTCTGCACCCTAAGACCTGCCACTAAACTCTAAACCCTTAAACCCTTAAACCCTTAAACCCTTAAACCCTTAAACCCTTAAACCCTTAAACCCTTAAACCCCAAACCCCAAACGAGCCCCCGACAGCCGTGCGACGGCGCGCCGCGCCAGCAGTGGCGCGGCCCGGGTCTGGGCGAGCTGCGCAGTGAGGCGCCCCTGTTGGATTCAGGCTTCGGTTGCTTTAGGGTTTAGGGATTAGGGTTAAGGGTTTACGGAATCCTCATCGGAATCTGAATAGAATAGGACTATGAAGGAGGTTTCACAGATAGGTTATCTGACTAAAGCCAGAACCCTGAACCCCAAACCCTAAACCCTGAACCTCAGAGCAGTGCTCGACACGGGGCCACCCTTCGGTGCCACGACGACTCAGCCGTTAGGGTAAGGGTTTAGGGTTTGGGGGTCAGGGTTTTAGGGTTTGTTGAAGGTTTTCGGCTTCGGGTTTTAGGGTTGCTCCTTAAGGTGTGTAGAGCCAGCCAACAACAGACTTTTGGGTTGGAGCGACTTCCCTCTTTCAAAGCAGCATGTCCCCCAAACAGTGTTTGACATTTAGAGGCCCAGGTCATTACTGCGGTCATGTTGGGTACTTTGTGTGAGAAACTCGACAGGGACAACAGGGGGGATCGTTGATCACTGTTTAGGCTTCCGAATCGGATGAAACCTGGTGGTGCTTCAAAGGACAAAAGGTACGCAGTTGTTCAACATACCTGCTCCCAAAATGACCATAAGGTAGGTTCCCTCCCAAAATGACCATAAGCTAGGGTCTCTTATCAGTAGGGACTACTGGTTAAAGGACTCTTATCCCATGGCACGTCCCTTCAGATATGAGCCACTGGCAAAAGCCACACATCGAGGCACGTCTTCACTAAGGACCCTTCAACACGGCCTAGACCCCGAAATAGCTGAAATAACCGAAGTAGCCCAAACAGCCCAAACAGCCCAACCAGCCTAAACCCTAAACCCTACAGACCTAAACCTATATTTTCAAGAGCCTCGACCCCTTTTGACGGCCTCCGCGGCAATGGGATCTTCGCTAGGCAGAATCGCCTGGTCACGGCGGCCGGGCGCACGAATTGGGGGCCAAGGATGGCAGTTTATACTACAAGAACCCCACAACCCTATTCTAATTATCAAGGCCCTGTACTGGGGTTTGAGGCTGAGGCAATGTATGCTTTGAGTTCAGGGTTTAGGGCAGCGACTTCGGCAGCACTGGTAGATGGCTTTGGCTTTGGCTATGTGCGTGTGTCCTGTTTTGTAGGGCCCTCCTCTCTGCTCGAAAATGCTTCCCCGACCAAACGAAGCAAATTAAGGATGCTCTTTTCTGCTATAGATTGGGTGTAGGAGAACCCTGAAGCCTCACCACTAAACCTTTTAGGCCAAGCCTTAAAGAAACAGAAGCAGGAATATCGGCTACTTCTCCTTGGTATCGTATAGCAAGAGCCTCTGTCGCGTGCTCTCTCTTAAACCCCCAAAAACCCCAACCCGAACCCACGCCGCCTACCTTGAGAACCCCAAAAAACCTGTGCCTGTGGTAGTGCGTCTAGCTTACCGGAGGAACTGTGAGGTGGTTCCTAACCAGGACCTGCGCAAACCCGACGGGTTGAGGCTCTGAAAGGAAACGTAACACGTTAAACTCTAAATCTCTAAACCCTAAACCACTCCCAGAAGCGAAGCCCGGAGCCTCCTCTAGTAGCTCGGCCCCTCGCCAGGTCGCAGCTTCAGGTCGCAACTGCGCAAAAAGGGGGTACCGAAGTTAGGGGTACCCTTTTCGGGGTCCTTATTCTAATAAGGGAACCTACTATTTGGGGACTATATGAGGGGTCCCTTACACGCGTAAACCCCCCAAATAATGCTTGGCGGTTCCGGGGTTCGGGGTTCAGGGCTTAGGGGCTTAGGGTTTAAGGTTTAGGGTCTGCGGTTCAAGAGTTTGGGGCTTGGGGTGTAGGGTTTTGGTTGGAGGAAGCGTGAACCAGGTACGGAAACCAGGAACCTTCAGCCGCAGAGAGGTTTCCAGGAAATCATCCCTGGAAGGCCCAACGCCACCACAAATTCGGGGAACAAGCTTTTGGGTTTGGACCAAACCATTGGGAGAGGCCTGTCTGGTATTGTCGCAGCAAAGTACTCTCGGGCTTGAAAGCATCACTGCTACGTTCGCTTGTGCCTTAAACCGAGAAACTGTCAAGGGTACCGTACACTGCGGCCCCAAGGCCGGAACCTTTGAACCCGACAGCAGCCAAAGCCCTGAAGCCTGCACCCGACCTATGCTTTCAAAACACAGTACGTGTTCAAAAGGCCATTGGGTTCTATGTTTAGATTGTGTTAACTTGTGTGGTTTCAACGGTTACGACAAATTCAAACGACCTCCAAGTTGAATCGAGTTCGTGAAGCGGTTGGAGTTTTCATTAGGGGAAGTGAACTAAATCCTCTGGGAGCCGAACCCAAGGCGGAAAAGGCGGAGCGTACCAAGCTCAATAGAGTGAAAGCATGGTTTGTATGGTTTAAACAGGAATCTTGTATTCATTTCCCGAATATGAGATGAGCACGAATCTTCAGTAAGAGATATTTGGAGTGTCGCCAAACACCCCGAACCCTAGACCCAGATCCCTTATATCCCTTCATAGTAGGACAGTAGGATGTTTATGTTTATGTGGTTTTGGGGCCCTAGCCAAAGAAAGTAGAACCCCCAACTAGTAAGTACTATTCAGCAGCCCTTACTGGGGATCTAATTTCTGAGCCAGGCTGAGGCCCCAAACCCTGAACCCTAAGCCCTAAACCCTAAACCCTAAACCTTCCCTACCGCGCTGAAAACCCTCCACCCTGCCCTCGATCAGGCCCGACTCTTTTGCATGTTAGATGGCTTTAGATCACCGTATGAGATACTTGAAGAGGCTGCACGGAGTCAGGGTTCTTAAGACCCCAGAACCCCGAACCCACCAAAGCCCTCAAAGGCAGAAGGCGGGGACCTGGACAGCTGCAGCCTTCTCCAAGCCCAGCTGCGGAAGAGCCTTCCGAGAAGCTGATGCAGTTAAGGGTCCTTCGGGGTTAGGGTTTGGGGATTTGGTGTTTGATGCAGCTCTACCCAAACCCTAAGCCCTCAGCCCTAATAGCCCCAAAACCCTAAACCCTTTCGGATGCAATTCCCGCAGTCGCACACACTCGGACGAGCCCTTCACGTGACAGCCAGCTTCGGAACTCATGGTCTGGGCTGGTAGAACTTTGGTACATTTTGGTTTTTAATGGTTTTCCGGTTTCGAGTTTAGGGAGTTTAGGAGTTTAGCGTTAGGGAGTTTCGGATGGAAGCAATGGCTAGCGGCTAGGGGTCTCTGGATGCCTGAAGGAGAACCCCTAAGCCCTAAGCCCTGGAAACCCTGTTCCCATCCTGTTCCCTCCCCCTACCCGGCCTTCTGGAAGAGGAGCTGGACCTTTGGATGCTGCTGCAGGTGCTGCTGGAAGTCCTGAGGGATGTTTGGGTTTAGGGTTTAGGGTTTAGGGCTTAGGGCTTAGGGTTTAGGGTTTAGGGTTTAGGGTTTAGGGTTTTAGGGTTTTAGGGTTTTAGGGTTTAGGGTTTAGGGTTTAGGGTTTAGGGTTTAGGTTTACGGTTTAGGGCGCTTACCTTATTTGGGAGCTTGTAGGGCTGGAGGCCCACGGGATGAACGTTTGGGTCAGGGCCACGGATCATGACAGGGTTCGGCAAAGAGCCTTTGCTGCTCCATTTTTGCAAACGTCGGCGTGCAGCTTGGTGGCAAGGCACATGTCGACCCCCCCCCCCTCCTCCAAAAAATGATCCCTCAAACCGCCCACTCTAGACTGCACGAGCACTCTGGCTCTGCCAGCTCTGCTCTGCCAGCTCTTCTGCAGAAGCACCGGAAAGAGCTCCAATGTTGAAACTGCGTAGATGATACAAAGCCCTAATGACCTAGTTGGACTCAGGTTTCAGGACGGCAGGTTTGGATTGGTTCAGACTTTCTTTGACTAAGTCAGAAACCTGAACCCTACAAACCCATTGAGGCGGCCAGGGTTTCAAGCTCCAGGATTCAGTGCACTTTCTGCCTAAACCCCAACTAATCCCTAACCGCCTAGAGCCAAAAACCCTAAGTCCCTGAGCCTCAACACCCTTATTCCCTCAAAGCCCACTAATATTCACTAAAAGCCAAAAAAAAACCCTAAGCCCTTTAAACCCCTAACAACACGCCCCAAAAGCCTGGAAGCCTACAACGCACCCTGAGTCCCTGCAACCCGTCCGAGCCTGGCCGCGCGCCAGGACCTTGACTTCAGGCTGCTGCTCTTAAAGCTTCGAGGGTTTTGGGGCTTTGGGGTCTAAGAGGGGCTGTGGGATTTTAGGGTTTGAGAACTTTGGGGCTTCAGTGTTTTTTCTCACGGGATCTCCAGTTTGAGTCTTTCAGGATGTCGTGCTTAGGGCTCAACAAACAGGAATGATTCGGCGTGGGTTTCTTGGGGTTCAGGTTAAGTTTAGGGCCCTGGGTCATTGGGTTTGGGGTTCTGACTAGGGTTTACGATTTAATGCGGCCAAAACACCATCTCGCGCAGCAGACGTGCTGCGGAAGCTGCTTCGCGACGATCCCTGGGATGGCGTGAAGATCAAGGTGCACCAAACTTTTTTTGGGTTTAGGCTTAGGGTTTCAGGGTTTTGGATCCCGCAGCAAAGCTCTACACATATGTAGCCGGTGAACTGTAGGCTTCAAAGCTAGACCATTATCTGATGCTAAAACCATGTGTGTGACGGGCGAATGGACAAACAAAATATGAAGCAGAGCCCTTCTTGCTAGTGCACAAATTCACAAATCAACATATTTAGAAGGAATCTATGTACACCCACCAAAGCTTCAACATACACCCGACCTCATATGACTCCTACAACCTAAGCCCACACAAGTACTTGGGCCGCCCGTACTGGAACCTCCCAGGGCGGACCTGGTACCCGCAACATATCGTCAAAGATGTTCACTGCTTCCGATGGGGTTTAGGGCCAAACCCTAAACCATAAACTTCAAAAACTCCAAAGTTTAGGGTTTAGGGGCCAGGGCTTAGGGGCCCCCGAGCCCTGTACCCTTTGCTTTACAAGGGACCCTGTGATGAAAGCAACTCTATGCCCTAAACCCTAAACTCGCCGAAGCCCCGAGTACCACTAAGGATCCCTAAATTGTGGGGGGGGGGGGGGGGGGGGGGGGGAGGTAGAATGTCCCTTCTTGGTGTTCTCCTTGCCCAAGGCTGCCGGGATGTGAGGGTGGATCATCATGGGCCCTGCTTGGGGAGTAGGGATCATAGGGCTTCGGCGCCAAAAGTCATCTCCAGTTGGAGCCTACCTGGGTCTTGCTCCCAGACTCCCTTTTGGAGAGTCTTGTGTCTAAGTGAGTCTATCAAAAGTTGCCTACAGCCATCTGGTACCGTGCCTACGAAAGGACCCAATCTTAACACTGGCCTTGGTCTCGCTACATCGGCCGAGGCGCCGCATCAGAAGCTCCAGTTCCAGACGGTTTGTCTGCAGAAGCCTGAGGATGAAAGCGGTCATGAGAGTTCCCAGAGCCCTATAAAACCTGGGGCAGCTTCCGTCTGAACAGCTGGCGAAATCCGTCCAAGTTTAGGGTTTCGGGTTTAGGGCTGGCTCCGATGACGGTAGTGTCGTGGACTAATACGAAACCCAAAACTCTTGAAACGGCCAAAACCCCAACATCCTCAAAATGCCCTAAACCCTAAACCCTAACCCCTAATCCCTAAACCCTAGCCCCTAAACCCTGACATCCCTCCCTAGAAGCCCTCGAGGCCGCTGCAGGTCATTCGTTCCGTGAGCCTGGATCGCGCGAAGCGGGAGCAGAACCTCCGAAACATGCATCTTCTCATACTGCCGAAATGGGTAATTAGGGGGTTTAGGGTTTAGGGTTTAGGGTTTAGGGTTTAGGGTTTAGGGTTTAGGGTTTAGGGTTTAGGGTTCAGGGTTTAGGGTTTACTGTCAAATTCGGAATTAGGTAATTAGGGTTTGGGTTTAGGGAATTATGGAATTAGGGAATTAGTGGGTTTCTTCTGTTTGGAGTATAAAAGGGGTATAGGGGTGTAGGGTTCAGGGTTTAGGTTGAGGGTTTAGGGCTTACTGCAGTTGTCAGGCTGCAGATGAGAGTACAAGGTTCAGGGCTCGGGGGGGGGGGGGGGGTGAAAGGGGGGGGGGGGGGGGGACCTATACAATTGCTTGGATTGTGCGTGAAGGCTTGGACACAGTGAGGGTTTCGGGGGAAGGGCGCACTGGGATTTAGGGTTCCCCGATTCTCCAATGGCCTGGGAATGAAAGCAGGCGCCCTTTGCTCCACCAGGCAAGCGACAAGGTCCCAACCCTAAAGGACCTAAACCCCCAACGCCCAACAAGATGGAATAGACACACCCCCGGAGGCCTCTTTTGGTTCGGTGAACCCAAAATGGGCGGCCACGAGGGGGTACACTTCCTGCAGCTTTGCATAACCCCAGACCTCAAAAAAAACAACAGGGTGTAAGAGATGAGGGTAAAGGCCGAAACTATAGCAGTAGAGACCCAAGTCAGGCCCCAAAACCCATCCAAAAGCCCTACTTAGGGCTGAGGGTTCTAGGACTTAGCTTCCGGGATTAAGGGCTCTTGCCTACTCCGGAGATTTTGGTATTTAGGGTTTTGTGGTTGAGTCGGTTTGGTGCTTGGGGTTCAGGGTTTGACCCAAGGCCTGGAATGTCAATCCTAGCTGGAACCTCCCCCCCAAGGTAACCACAATAACTAGACCCCAACCCCAAACCCTCGAACCTCTAAGCTTGAACCCTTGAATCCTAACCCCTCAACCCTAAACCCTTGAATCCTCAATCCCCTTGCTATCGTTGCTACTATTTCTACTGCCAAGCCCACGTTCTTGTTGCTGTTGTCATGTGCATGGGGCTAGTGGAGGACTCCTTTGCCCGAACCCCCCAGACTCCCAGACTCATCCTTCCGAGGGCTGTGCACGCAATGAGGAGCTTGGGGGTTGAGGGCTAATAGTTCTTTGGTTTGAGGGCACAAGGGGTATTTAGGTCTAGGGGGTCTAGGGCTTAGGGTCATGCACAAACCTCTGGCCTCAAACCCCTGAAACGTCGGACAGGGTCCTTGATAAGAAGGCCACCAAGGTGCCACCGAAACTTTTCCTCTGGCTGTCGGGCAGGCGAGCCAACAAGCAGCCGGCATTTCCTAGACGTGTGTGTATATATACGAATGTAACTGAGAACATGTCGATGAGATCAAATGCACATGGCAAACATCAGTTAAAAGATAAGCACGTAAACATTCCTTCGTGTGGGTCCTGCTAACACATAGACATCGATGCACGTGCTTCTTACTATTTTTTGCCAACTGCTCTTTCAGATGTACATGCAACGCGCCACGGCTAGAGTTGTATCTCAGACGAGTAGTCAAGGACATCGGGTTTAGAGTTTCGTGCGCCACTCATAGCACACTCCCGCAATGCAGATCAGTTCTCGTAGGAGTCCGATATCTTCTTCTCCAAGAGATCCAGCTGAACGGTCCTGAGTACATGCAAACCCCCAAACCCACTTCTAGGAAGTCGCGGTGTCAACATCTGCACAGGCCAGGCCTGCAGGAGCTAACAAGTTGGGCGGGGAGAGCAATTGTCCGGCTTGTGTAGTTTCCTAGGGGAGCTCAATATAGACACAATCGAAGCCCTGAATCCATACTTGTTCTAGGAAATCAGGGAATTAGGTACCTTACATCCCCTTTATATCCCCTTTTATAACCCTTTCGGGACGCTAAGATCTACGGGGTAGGGGCCAGTTTGAAACCCCAGACACCCCCCCCCCCACCCCCGGGCCCCCCAAAGCCTGTGCAGGCACATTTTTTTTAAAACTCGCAAAGCTGCCTGGGAACCCTGCGAAGATTACTGACCTGGCCTGTAAGCTCATAAGGGAACACCTGGCTGCGCAACCGTTTGCATGCCCAGCAGCGTTTCGGGACGCTGCAGGAGTTGCTTGAGCATCTCCTGTGCCTCCGCTTATGGCACAGAGGGTTCCGGGCCCTAGGCTTGCGGATTAAGTCCAAGGATAGGAATGTGGGACTTGGATTTAGGGGTCTTGGATCTAGGGCCTTAGGGCACATGAAAGGGTAGATGACCAATCGACCCTAAACAGATGTTTATATAATCATGCACGTAACCCTAAGGCGTGAAACCTGGATCCCAGACTCTAAGCCGTAAAACCTGAAACCTCAACCCTCCAATGAGGTTTCGGGCGTGAGGACTGCAAAACGCGAGTCTCGGTTCCCGAAGTAAGGGTTTAGGGTTTAGGGCTCAGGGTTAAGCAATTTGAGGTTTGTAAATTATGGGGTGCCTCACATGCTCAGAAGCGCACCTCGCACGCCTGCCTGTAGGTCAGGACCATGTCCTCGGCAGTCAGGGGATAAGAACAGGTCGTTCCCACGCCCCGACACACAAGAAGGCCAACCCTAAACCCTCAGCCCAGTCGAGGGTTCTGATGAGACCTCGGCTTTGGTTGGTTTAGGGCTTACGATGGTTTACGGTTTAAAGTGGGCGTAGTTTAGGATGCCGTGAGGCACGGCGCTGCCAGGCCCTAGTGAAGTGCTTCATGTGGTTAGCGGGTTCAGGGTTTCGGGGTTGTGAACTCCATGCATGTATGGGATTCCGTAGTACTCTACTCAACCGCACGACAGAGGTCGAAGAAGAAGAAGAAGAAGAAGTACTTTTCTCAAAGCAAGATTGGCAATCTCGTGGGCGGAGTGTAGACTTGAGGCTGAGCAACGGCGTGAGAAGAGAAGCTAGGCGATTACGCGAAATAAACCCCATCCCCTTGCCGAGCCACCGGGGTGATGTCTCGCAGAAGCTCTGCAAGGCTGAGAACAGATGGAAGCCTCTGAGACTTTTGGGGTGTCGGTCACTTTTTTGGAGCTTTCAGGGCTCTAGGCTTGTGAATTAAAACGTTCCGGGCGATTTCTCATCAGTTTTGAAAGCACAAGCTTGGGATCCGGGGTGGCTTTGAGTACCAATACATGCACGTGGCGCTTAGGGTTGAGGCTCGCATGCGACTGGGAGTTGGACTATATGTTGGGCGATGTCACAGGCAAAAAGCGGGGAATGTAGTGAGTCTACAGTAGGAATAAGATACGCACCAGGGCCCCTGTGTACTCCTACAATGCACCCTGAGGTCCAGTGTTTTCTTGAACCGCGTGTTGCCGCAAAAACAGAAGGAACCTTTTTGCGGAAGCCTTATAGGCCACACTAACTCAGACTCAGCAGACCTCTAAAGACCTGAACCCTAGGTTGGTTTTTGCTGTTTTGTTTCAGCAACCCACCAAACACGCGCCAGCCGTATGAAACTCAACCCTGAACCCTGAGCACAAAAAAGACTGTACCACTACACCACCATCCCCACCCTAAGCCCCCTCCTAACCCCCTCTGAACCCCCAACCCCCTCTCCCCCCCGAGCCCCAACCCCCCCGACCCCCTAACCCCCCCTTTCCCCGCTCTCTTCCACCCCCCCTTTCCCCCTCTCTCTTCCCTTAAAGGGGCTCATCATAGTCGGCTAGTCGGGGCCACCGGTGAGCAGGTAGGTGGTCCTCGTGTTTTTAAACACAGGGGCTTCGGCTGAGGGTTGGGTGGAGGGTTCAGGGCTTTTAGGGCTTCCAGAACTTCCAGGGCTTCTAGGGCTTATAGGATCTCCGAGGGCCCTACTTTGGAGGTTCAGGGGTGCTTACAAGTCGGGTTGGCAGCACAAGTAATATGGCACCACTGCACCACTGCACCACCACTCAACTCTTCCAGGCAAGTATCGTTGGGGTCGTCCGATTGTGGAGTCACAAGGGAAGGATTGTCATCCTACATCAGACAGCCCAATACCCCTTAGTTGAGGAAGATACTGTTAATTGCAATAGGGATCCAAAATGAATTAAAGCATATTCGTATGAGAAGCCCCTCGAGGGGGGGATGTGGGGGGGAGGGGGAGGGGGGACTCTAAATCGGCACCGGTACCTGTTTGCAGTTTTCCTATGTTGGGGGGGTGGGGCGACTCTGCTACAAAGGATCGCACAACTATTTTGCTCCCGCGCGGTGATGCGAAACAAGACAAGGAAAGTAAAAGAAAAAGGTACCGGACAGGGGGAGGGGGGGGGGGGGGGGGGCGGCGCTCCACTCTCCCATATTGCATCCCATTTAAAGCAGCAACCCCCCCCCCCCCCGCTTCAGGGCGCCCTCGGAAATAGGTACCGGGACTCTACGCTCGTGTATCCAGGGCAAGCTACACAGGGCCTTCTGTTTCATGGCTCAGTCAAGGACCCGAAAAGGGCTTGCATGCGGATGGAAACACATAGAACTTCGTAGAACGAATACATGTGGGTCGGTTCTTACAACAAACTACTTGGGGAATGTAGTCCCCCCCATTCCCGGTACCTATTCCTGTAAAATAGCCCGCCCACCCACACACCCCAAAATAGGTACCCAATCATAAACAAATTCAAGTCCCTAAACAAGAGCCCGAAGGAACCCAAATGGCCTGAAAGGAGCATACCGCAGTTGTGGGTGACAGCGCTGCTCCTTGTCTAGTCTAGGGTGCATTAGGGCAACAAAAACTGTATACATCCAATTATGTGTGTGTGTGTATATATGTAGTTATATGAAGGGGCGGCCCGTGTCTGTTAGGAAGCTTGGTTAGTTGCATTGTGCATGAAATACAGAAGAACTTGAAGCTTCTTGCAGAAACTGTAGATCTATATCTATATCTATTATATATATAGATATAGGCTATGACTATGACACTGATGCGAGGACACCAAAAAGGTGATTGTCAAGCTACAATGCGTCGTTCGCGCACGCGTGTTTGCATGTGTGTGTGTGTGTACTAAGGCAATAAGCAAATATGTATGCACACACGTGGCATACATACTGTGCGTGTGCCTGCATGTGTATGCGAATCTGTATGCGTATGTGGGTTGGTTCTCGTGCAACCCTAGAAACTAAACCCCTACAACATGTAAATGTGCATCTGTCTTTCAAGCCTGATACCTGAAGCACAAACAACCTTATAGAAATCACACCCTCCCCTAGACCCTCTACCATCCCTGTTGAAAGCCGCTAAACCCTCTTAAAAACTCTCTGAACCCTCGAAGCCCTTCAAGCCCCCCAAGCCCAAACCCAAAACCCCAACCCAAACTAAGCCCGCGTAGACCCTAGACACAAACTTGAAAACCCCAAACCCAAAAAAACTTGGGCTCTATCCCTAGACCCTAAAGCCCCAAACCCTCGACTCTCAACTCTAAACCACTCCTAGAAGACGACGCAGGTCTGCCACCTTGGTCGACGCACCACTTGAGTGGACTTCGGGGAAATGGAGGGTTGGCTTAGGGTCTCAGCTGGCATTCGCACCCTATAGGGGTCATTGCAGGGCTTATAGGGTTGCAGTCGGTTTAGAGGGGGCGTGGGCGTCACACGGTCTAGGGCCGTGATATGGTTTAGGGGTGCAGGGCTCAAGGTGGCTTATGAGTTTATTGGGCTCCTGTTTTTACATAGTTGTCAGGCCCAGTGAATGAATCCTTCACCGATCTAGACACTGAACCCTGCGCCCTAAGCCCAAAACAAACCCTGAACCTCGTCTTCTTGGCAGCAGACTCAGAACAGAGTCCACAGGCTCCTGCGCAGACTCCTACATACGATTCCAGTTGATGACCTGCCTTGAGTAAATCAACCCGGCCACCCTATAACACAAAACCTTGAGCTCCTACCCAAAATACCACCCTAGAACCCTAACCCATTTGGCATCATTTGTCACGCGACTCGAGAGCGCGTTTCCAAGTCCACGTGGAAGCCTCTGTCAAGATTTTCTGCTTAGGCTTTAGGTTTTGTTGGTGGCCTTTTGGGTTGAATGCTTTGGGGTCCTACCTAAAATGCTCACACTTAAATCCTACACTTTCTTGGTTGTACCTTCTTGTACGAATTGTGGGATCTGGGTGCCCAATACCACGGCTGGGGCACACACCTCAGGGCAGGGGGATACGGCCTTATTCTGTTGACTACCACCTTGCGCACTGGACCCTGAACCCAAAACCCCAAATGTGGCCAAACCCCAAACCCCAAAGCCTAACCCTGAATCGTGGCATGCTGTCAGTGCATGGAGGATCGCTGCCCTACGTCCTAAGCAGGGTTCAGGCTCAGTTAAGGGTTTATGGGTCAAGGTTTTTCAAGAGGGTGTAGGGTTCAGGGGTTCAGGGGTTTGGGGATTAAATTCAGGGATTCAGGCGTTTAGGGGGGGTTTAGTGGATTTAGGGGTTCCGGGGAATGAAGCCCCAGAAACAGGGACTCGCACGACAATTAAGCCTTGTCAAGGCTTCTTTATCCCTTGGGACTGTCCTGGATTTGTCAAAGTGTTCAACTGCGGACTTCGCGGCCCTCCAGGTTTCGTTCAATGATACGGGTGTGTGGGAAGCGGCAGGCCTTAACACATTCACGATCCCCTTGACAAAACAGACATAAACAATAGCAATATGTACGACGTTTCAGATTTTTACCCGCTTACAGGGGGCAGCTATCTCAGGCTTGCGGCATGCTGCACCGAAAGAACTTACATCTGAAACCTCAGTTCCCAACATTCCACCATCAAACGCGCAATGTTTTGAGATGGCCACCCCCTTCAGCCGAAGGCAGCCGTTTCATTCATTTTGTTCTGCTAGAGCCGAGCAGCGCGACGCCACGGAACTCCTGCCCGCCTGTGGATCTTACGGGGAAGCTAAGTTGCCCAGTATACCTAGCAGCAGAAATGCCAGTAGTTGTGCCTATGTAGTGGGGTTTACGAATGGAAGCCAAACAACAGCCCCAGAAAATCCCAAAACACAAGCCTCGAAACTTGGCTTTCAGTGTTCTCGGACAGCCATGCGTCTGCCAGTGAACCAAGGCACAAAGTCAAGACCAATGGGCGGAGGCCCCCCCCCCCCCCCCCAAATCCCAAAGCACAAACCTCGATCTGAGAACGCAGCTGTTTCTAGATCTTCACTACTACTTTTTGTACGGCAGATGAAGGCACAATCCCGATCAGGGTGCTAAGCCGAGTGCTTGTTGCGAGGGAGCCTGAAAATTGGAGCTCACCACGTCCTGGGCCCTAGACCCTTCAACCTACTACTTCAGGCTTCCCTCTTCACCTATTTGTACGCTGTCCACGCAGAGCAGGCCTTCTGGCAAAGAATCTGCACGGGTCGTGTGAGCTTAGACCCTGCAAGCGCTGCAGGGCGCTCAGCCAATTCGTCCGCTTCGCAACCCATGGATGGATGCTCTGGATTCAGAGTTTTTAGGGCGTGTGGATATTCAGGGTTTGGGCTCCTATCAGTCCCATAACTCCAAACCCTACACCCTTATGGGTTTAGGGCTTGGGGGCGTTATTCGGCTTTTGGGTTTAAGGTTTAAAGCGTGGGGTGAAAGGGCTTCAAGGTCTGCGAGAAGATTTGTAGGATTTGGGGGCTCAGCCGGAAAAGACCTGCAGCAAACATGCAGTTCTGTGGCTTAGGCAGGTTTAGGGTTTAGGTTCTGGGTTAGGGAAAAGGGCCTGGGGTCTAGGGTGTAGGATGTAAACAGGGCTCAGTGAATGAAATGACCAGTTTTTGCGGCTTAGTGAATGACATTCTCAGTCGTGCATCGCCCCACATGCCTGAAGGATATATCGCACCTCTGAACTCCTTGCATGTGGCTATGTTCACACTTTCGGTAACCCCTAAAGCTCTACACCCTGAGGGCTGAGGGTCTCCAAAGCCCCACGTGCCTAAACTAACATGAGGACAATGTCATCCCCCAACCCCTAAGGTAACGACACCCCCTCCACCCCTAAAACAAGGACCCCAAAAAATCGGCAGTTGTGAGTCGTAGGCTTCATATGGTGGTAGACTTCGACACCTTGAACCAGCCTTGGGGCAAACACATATGTTGCAAGCCCTGAGCCCCAACCTAAGCCCCATAAGGCCCCACATAAGGCGCCCCATAAGGCCCTACGAGAAAGAAGCCCTAGAAGCCCTAGAAGCCCTAGAAGCCCTAGAAGCCCTAGAAGCCCTAGAAGCCCTAGAAGCCCTAGAAGCCCTAGAAGCCCTGCAGGCCCTAAACCGCAGTCGCTCCCGGAGGCAGTTCTGTGGACCGGGGCCGTAGGTGCAACGCCCCTCCAGGAAATGCCGGCAGACGTCGCGCTCCCCGGGCTGCGGCGGTGGCTGCGACTGCGGAATCCTCTGGGTTGTGGGGGGCATCTTCTCGTTTTTAGGTTTTATGGTTTATAAAGGGCTTCGGATGATTTAAGGTTCAGGGTCTAGGTTCTAATTAGGGTGTAGGGAGGGTATCTGGAGACCCCAAAACCAAATGACCAAGGAGTATGCTAACAATTAGCTAGCAGGTTCTGGGATTCTGGGAAGTCTGGTTGGATGGTTTGCAGCGCTTGTTGGGAAGACGCATCTAGGGGTTTGCCGCAGACAGGTGAAAAGGCTGCGCCGATCCTCAACCCTGTGTATGCACCTCTCAACCCTCGGACCCTTCATGGCTTCGCGGCAAAGAGGCTTCCAACACACAGAGTACACGGAAGGGGATGCTAGTTTAGTTTACGCTCCAGTCTCGAAACTTCAAGGCCGAAGCCCTGGCGACAGCAAAGCTGTTTCAGTTCAGCAAAACCCTCGAATATCGCGGCCTTTTTCCTTACAATGAGGCTTGGGGGGGGGGGGTAGAAGAGTAAAATGTATATAGGGACCCTTAAGGGAATGCTGTCAGTAGCTTCCGACCCTTCTATTACCCTGAACCCAGCCCCTGAAGTCATGAAGCCAAAGAGCCACTAACACACTCAACGCTGACCAGCCCCTAAGCCGCCTTTCTACAGAAACGCCCCCCCCCCCCCCCCCCCCCCCCCCCCCCAATTCAATCCCTAAGCTGCTCTCTGCACAGAAACAACCCTAAACCCTAAACCCTAAACCCTAAACCCTAAACCCCGTCCTTATCGCCGGGGGAGGGCTAAAGGCGACCTCGTGGGAGAAGCTGCATGCGTCGCCGAAGTTGCAGCGGCCTCTGGGCTTCTTGGCTTCTGACCCCCCTTATACTCGTGGAACAACCCGCCAGCCACCCCCCCCCCCCCAAAAAAAAAAAAAAAAACACCCAGAAACCACAAGCTTGGGAGGTTCCCCCCTGATACCAACAGCCCTTTCTAGGGATTATAGTACCCCCTAGTATCTTCCCGATGCAGGAATGTTAGTAAAAGGGGGAACATCCAAACTGCAAGGGTGAACATCCCAACGATAAACCCGAAACCCAAACCCTAAAACCTAAAAAACCTAAACCCCACAAGCCATAAACCCTAAGCCCAAACCCTAAAGCCCCTAAACCCTCAGCCCCAAGCCGTTCAGCCCGGAAACCCATAAACCCGAAACGAAACCCCCACCAAAGGGCTGGGATCGGATGGCTTTGGCTGGCTTTGAGGCGGGGCTCCGCCTCTATAACGTCAGACTCAGGGTTCGAAGCTATAGGATGGTCCTCACACACCCTTTGAGAAGATACTCCTGAATATGATCCTCTTAAACCCACGAAGGGAAACTGCAAAATGTCCCAAGGGCCTACCGCGAAAGGGCTTACAGGGTTTGATGGTGTTTACAGGCGGGTAGCGTTTTAGGGGATTTGGCTTGCCAAGAGGCTTTATAAACTCAGCATTTGGATTTGAGGCTCTTTTTGGCTTGGGCGTTTAGGGTTGCAACAGCGGCTTTGAAATTTCAGATAAGGGCTTGTAGGTGCTATGGGGCTTAGGGGTTGGACTCTCAAACCTTGCCTATCAGAAGCCATCCCAACCTCAAATCCTAAACCCCAAACCCTAAACCTCAAACCCAAAACCCCAAACCCTAAACCCCAAAGAAGGGCCAACTCCCATGCCCCGAACCCGAGGCGGCCTTGCAGAAAATGCCGGCAGATCGACTTCGCCTATGGCTCTGGTGGCTTAGTAGCCCCTTAGCCTATAAAACCTGAAGGGCCTTGGGTGCAATAATCGGCTTGAAACATACGGCCTCCATGTACACAAACAGAGCATGTCGAGTCGCCAAGTAGAGGCCCCCAAGTTTGGATAGAACAAAAGGAAAGAACATCGACCAGATACGGGACCAGTGGCAGAGGGCCCACAAGCTAGAGGGCCAGACTTGCAATGGTCCGTGGTGAAAGGGGTCCCCAAAAACCAGCAACCCGAACGGAAGCATCCTAAACCTCGTTAAACCCAAAACGCCAAAGTCCGAACCAGGAGGGGGCGTTGGTCGGGTTATATGAAGGTTTTAGGATTTTAGGGCTTCAGTTTAGGAGGCTTTATTTTCTATCTTTAATTTTTTGTGGGGGGGGGGGGAGAGCCTCAGGGTGCCATCACCTTCAGGGCTTGCCCTCAAGACCTCCTTGAAATCCGATCCGTGTTCCCCCGCCATCTTCCTCCCACATCTAGCCGGAAGCCATGGCGCTTCTGCTCCGAAGGCTTTGGCTTTATAGGATTTCTGGGAGTTGAGGCGATGGTTCCTAAACTGCTTGGACAAAAAAAAGGGGGAGGGTCAGGAAGAGTCAGGGTAGGACCCTAAACCCTGACTGTTTCAGGGTTTCTGCGGGGGCTTCTCAATGATCTCAGTCATGAAATCTGAGGGGTCAGTAACCTTCTACGCTGAGCCGCAGTCGGCAAGCAAGGCAGCGACTCACTGTGAAACTCCATACCCCGAAGCCTAGCGCAACTGCGCCCTGTAACCTCGGCACCGAAAAAGCTCGTCGGTAGTAGGGAATTTAGGGCGTAGGGTTACCCTTTAACACTATAAACCCGCAACGCCCCTCAAATAAGAACCTTCTAAACTTCAGCCTTAAGCCGGCAACCTGGGAGCTCAGTTGACTCAAGCCATTTTAGCTACTGAATTACTTAGGCACCCAACCTTGCTTAAAACAAAAAGCTCTGGAATCCTTTCCTGAAGCTAAATGTTGCTCAATCCCGAAAACAAACCTCAACCCTAAACCCTAAATTGCTGAGCAGCCGTATAGTAAATTAGTGTGCTGCAAGAACCAAGAACATCACTTATACAAGCACATGGTTTGGGGATATTTGTGGTTCACGCGTCATAGGGATAATGTGACTTATACACCCTAGACCCCTAACTCCTAAACACTCCCAAAAGACTCCCTTTTTCCGAAACTTGTCCACCACGGCATGTGCGTGGTAGCCGGCTGCAGGGGCCTCATGACTCAGGGGTCCTTATGGTTTCAAGGGTGCGGGACGAAGGGGGGGGGGGGGGGGGTTTCATAGCCGCCGCCTTTAGGGTTTATTTAGCCTTGAGCGTTTCTTTCCACTTTAAACGACCTAATATCAATATTTGATATAAGTGTATATTTAATTTATGCTTGCACGAACCAGAAGTTCTACTTTCAATTGTGTGTCGGCTTCCGCGTATAAACTTCGTTTTGTTTTGTGTGTGTGTGTATGCAATTACTATTGAAGTATGCGTCTTATGTTGGACTGTGGTCACTGTATTTCCAGAAACTATATGGAATCACCAAGGAGGTACACAGTAGGGCGGAATCAAATCATGGCTATCACTCGTTCTTGTATAGTATAACTCTAATGTCTTCGTTTCTTCACCTGCGGTATTTTACTTAATTAACTTGTGTGTGCCACAGAATTCGTGTAGAAATGTATTTACTTGGTTCCTCCAAAACTATTTACATTTTCGGTTGCCTCGTGACTCGATGATTGTCTCGTGCCTTTTTGTTCCTATATGTTCTCAGCCGCAGAATTCCCTACACCATGTGTTTGTACAGGTAAGTTCACTTGGTTCCTACAACACTGACTAATTTTGATTTCTTGGCGTTCTCATTATCACTAAAGAAATCACTGGGCAACTGTATATGAGCGCCTGCCTAGAGTTGCTTGTCTAAGCCAGTACTACGGTGGACACCAGTTGTTGCGAATATCAATAAACCATGGAAAGCAATATGGGCGCCACCTAAAGCAATAACATGGGGGTCCCGCAGTCCCATAGTACGTAAAGCGATAGGGGCCCCTCGCGACCTTGCACTCTCCTAACAAATTTTGTGCGTCCCTCGTATGAAATCGAGTGTTGTAGAAACCAAGTCAGTTTACTTGTACACTGACACGGTGTAGAAAATTCTGCGGCTCACACGTTAGAGGGACAGTCAGGACACCAAGAAATCACTGGGCGACTGTTTATGAGATGTTGCAGAAACCAAGGCAATGTACTTATACAATGGCATGGTGTAGAGAGTTCTGCGGGTCACACGTCATACTTGGGGCCAGGCTTGCACCTTAGGGTTGTATCGATGCATTGGGATGTTCCCCCTTAAACTTGCCTTAAACTAACAATCCTTGATACGGATTATGGTACCCGCCTGGAATCCGCCAACACCCCCCCACCCACCCAGCTACCTTCTTGAAGGTCTTCAACGTATGCCCAAACCCTCCCACCGCCCCAACCGCCCCAACCGCCCCAACCGCCCCACTGTCGCACGGCTTCAGGGGCTTGATGGTGGATTGGTCTGTTGGGTTTTCGTGTTGTTTCGTGTTTTTTTGGGCTAGCCACGGACCCCCCTCAAAGGGAGCGCATCATGAGCATCAGCCGGTTCAGTCCAGGAACCGGGGACGTGCATCGTGAGCATCAGCGGCCTTGGTTTCCCCCAAACCACGCGCATCATGAGCATCAGCGGCTCCAGCCTTGGGTCGACAGCCTGACATGATGGCTCATGGGCGGATAGCCTTTCTTTCGGCGTGGCTGCGGGTCCCCGCTCAGCACCCATAGGGTTGAAAGGTCATGGCTTTGACCTTATAGACCCCGGCGCCAAACTCGCGCGTTTCCGGCTATGAAAGCCTACAGCTAACCCTGTCGAAGTGCGCGCGCACGCGCGTGCAGTGGCATTGGCGGCAGCCAAAATAATAATCAACTCTCCTCGAGCTTCTGCCTGCGCTGCCCGCCAATGGGTGCAGCCCCTTAAAAAATACTCCCTATTTAGGGCTGTTAGGAAAAGGGGGAACATTCCAAGATGCATGTATCACGCCAGCAAGCTATGCACCATGAGCAAAGAGCGCATGTCCCATATCCCAGGCGAGCCGCCAGACATTGACAAAGTGCATGGTGTGCTCCCGCAAAAAAAACAACGGCTATCTTCGCCTGCACAGGTCGTTGTAGGTTTCAGGCGTTCGGGGTTTTGAGGGGGTCTAATGTTGGAACGATGCTTTAATGGAATCATAGACTTCTATCCTTGCCCTCTCCAGGAAGCAGAGCGTGGATCCCCCTGCCCTAAACCCAAATCACTCCCAAACTCAGTTTGTTCCAGCTTCATATGAAGGAATCACATCAGGGTTTTCTCAACTGCAAGGCCTCTACTTGCCCAAGCTAAGCTTTTCAGATTTGGGACTTATGTAGGGAAGCATCGTGATTTAGGTCGTTTAGGGGTTCTCATGCAACCTTGAACTTGAAGATTGTCGAGGGATGTAGGGCTTCAGGGATTACGACGGATTAGACTAATGGCCCTAAAGCCTGGACCGTAACCCTGCACCCGACCCTCAACCGAGAAAAAAGACAGACAACTTACTCCACTGCGATGTGTGTACATCCCGCTGCATCACTCGTTGAGTCTTCAGGATGGTAAAGTCTGGGGTTGAAAGTCTGCATGGGGGTTTAGTTTTGGGGTTTTGAGCTTCATGAGTGTAGGTCGTCAGTTAAGGCATGGCGGTCCTCCTGTGCCTGATTCAACCTGACAACAGCATCTGCAGAAAAAAATATTGCTCCGAGCAGGGCGGCACAGATCCAACAGCCCGCAACCCCACATCCCCCCAAATCCCGAACCCTGGCTTCTCCAAATCTTGAATAAACTCTCGAAACCAATGCACCAATACTTCCCTGGGCCCTAAATCCCTTCTCACGCATCCCTGAACCCTCAATCCTGAAATTCATCAGAACCCCCAGATCCAAAACAGATCCCCAAAGCCCGCACTCGGAGTCCCAAGGCCTGACGGGAGCCTGCATGCAGGCGCGGGTCAACTCGAGATTCTCGAGCAGACGCTCCTGTGCTCTGCCGTCTTTTGGGGAGGTTAGGGTTTGGGGGTTTAGGGGTCTTGGGCTTGGGACTTTTTTTTAGGGCTTTTTGGGGAGTTAGGTTCTGGGATTGCAGGGATTTGCAAGAACAGACAACAGTTGAGGACCCCGAGAAGGACCCGCAACTTAGATCCCTCTCCAGAATGGCTTCATATCCCTCTCGGTTTGTAGGGTTTCGTATTTCAAGGGACCCTAAGCCATCAAAGCGGCAGACTGAGATCCTAAGCCCTGACTAAACCTAAACAAACCCCAAGCCCTCGACCCCTAGACCCCGGTAAGCCCGACAGCTCACTGAATGCAGGCACAGTGTGAAAAAGGCGGTCGGACCCTAAGGGCTTCGGGCTTTAAGAGTTAGGGTTTGTAGGGTTTACAGGGTGTGTAGGGTTTGCAAGGTTTATGGGGTTTGCAGGGTCAACAGTGTTTGTGGGGCTTAGGCCGTATTTACATCTACACGTGTATGTAGGGTTTATGGGCCTATGGGGTTTACAGAGTTTCCTACGTCCCTCAACTCCATGAGCCCTAAAAACCCTAAACCCTAAACCCTCAACCCTAAACTCTAAACCCCCTAAGACTTTAAGCGGCACGCCTTCTCTTTGGCCAGCTCACGGGCAAGGTTCGCGATCTGCAGGTGCTCTTGCAGAGCGCGCTCCTGCCAACCGCTCTCGGGGTATAGGGTTTAGAGCTTAAGTGGCGCCCTCTTTTGGGGGCCCCTAAGCCCGAACGAAGCGTAGGCTTTGTAAGCATTCAATTCAACCGCAAAACCGTCTCAAGCCACCAAGCTCAAAGACATGAGGCGAATTGAGAACTTCAAGGGTCCTGTAGAAAAAGGCCCATAAGGCTTATATAGTTAAGGTGTTCTGACGGGGGTACTCATAGGTGGGGAGGGCAGTCCCGTGAAACCATCATTCCACGACTTCCGATGCCACCTAATACCGGGATTCCTCATGGCTTCGGGTTGAGGGTTCAGGGCCTTGCCATTAGTCCTATGTGGGCTTTAGTAGCATAGGCAGGGGCAAGTAGAAAGCACTCGGCTTTAGGGCACTCAATTCCGGTAACGTGCACCTACTCAGGGTCAGCTCACAGCCCCCAAACCAGAAGCATCGAACCCAACCTTCCAGTCATATCCCGAAGGCTTAGGCTCCACTGTGAGGGCCTGTAAGGTCCACAGCTTAGGGTGGTTTAGGGTGTGTAGGATTTAGGGTTTGGGGTGCAGGGCTACCCAGGACTAAGCTCCAACTCCGGCGTCGTGGCGAACTCCTACGCTTAGGTATACTTCTCAACCTTCTCCAATAGTTTCTGCAACTAGGGTTGTATGAGAAGCAACAGGGAACTTCCTGCAAACTGCCCTGTACCATACTACCACATCCCCAAATCCGTGGCCGACCCCAACCTCGGCCGCCGCCGCTTTGGCAGTCTCGGATGACAAGCGCCTCTCCTGTCAACGCCCAGTGCCAAGCTTGGGGTTCGATTTGCAATGCTGAGACCAAAGCCCTACCATAAACCGTAGATACCTGAACCCTGAATACCCTGATTGAGCTGTCTCTTGCTCTTGCAAACATTTGGGAGAGGCCAGTCTGTCTAAGCTTCTATGCTTAGGGTTCAGGAGTTCAGGGTGGGAGGCCTGCCGAAGATGGTGAACGTCTTCCACCTTTTCGAGAATGAGGGCCTGCGAGAGCACGGGATGCGTCCGGGTCTTGAACTTGTTGTACTGTTTGCATTCATCTGGTATCTGTGCTTCTGCTGTTGTTGTTATTCTCCTGCTGGTTGTTGGCATGGCGTCTTTCTGCGGAATCTCTGGGATCGAGCTGGGCAGGGCTTCTGCACCCGAGGCCTAAGATGAAGAGCAAAGCTTGTGACCCTAAACCCAAATCCAAAAAAAAGTTTTAAAGCCCCAATGAGCCTGAATAGCCCTTCAATAGTCCGCTTTGCTGGTTGTTTGCCTTGTGTGTGTGTGCCCCTCTTGGTCTAAACCGCTCAGACACCAAGGCGCCCAAGAAACAGCTAAGGTCTCGTGAAGCCGCAGGCAGTCTACAAACCTTGAGCCTGATCCGAAACCCTAGACACCCGAAACCCACGCTGGAATCCAACCTGCTCCTTCTCCACGTTGGCTTTAGCCTGGTGGCTGTCTTTCTCTGCTTGAAATTGGCTCTCAACGACAAGGCAGAGTTTAGTGTTTAGGGTTCAGGGGCTTCGTGAACGTGCGCCTCGGACTCTAGGCACTTACATAAAGCCCCCATCCCATACTTGCACCTCAACCAAACTTTCTCGTCCCTCCAAATAGCCCCCCAAGTAAGCCTGAACCGGATCCCCGCCCATGCTCCAAAGCCTACAACCGACTCATATCTGGCTTGTCAGGGGTCCTCACCCAAGCAAGAGGGAAAAGGATTTGGGGTTGAGGCTTTATTTGGGCACTAATGAGCTAATGGGCCTCCTAGCACCCCTCAGGGTTAAACTCAACTGAAGCCCCCTAAACCAAGGTCTTTTCTCCCCTAGCACCCTCAACCCTGACCGAGTCCGCTCGCCCCCCCGTAGCCCTCAAACACCTTGCCTGCTCCACCTGCCAAGCCGAATCCGCCTTGCGGGTGACGTAGACCTCGGTGGGTACACAGAGGTGTCGGGGAGTTTTCCAGGGACCAGTACACGGAACTAAGGTTTAGGGGTGGGGGGTGGGGGGGGCGGCGGGGGGAGGAAGGTAGAAAAGGGCCCAAAGTCCGGCTTACTTCCTGGGAATCTCCTCACCTTTGGGAGGCCTTGGAGCTGTGAGGCTGACTAGGGATGTAGAGTTGAGGGGATCTTCCTTTATTTGCTTCGTTTATTTTTTTTTTTTGGGGGGGGGGGGGGGGAAGGGGAGGGGTAGGGGTTTCGCGCTTCTTGGAGGGATTGGAACTTTTTCGAAATCCTGTGGCGCAGCCCTGAACAACCACATGACTACACCCTAAATCCTAAAAGCCGCAAACCCTGCACCCTAAACCCTAAACCGCCTAAACCCTAAACCCTGCACCCTACGCCCTAAACCCTAAACAACTTAAACCCTGGACTCTACGAAGCTGCCCAAATTTAACTCCGAGTCGACCCCCCCCCCCCCCCCCAACCCCTCCAAAAAACCCTCGCCGAGCCAGGTGCTTCCTGCTGGTGTTGCAGCTCCACCTCTTTCGTCCTCTGCTTCGGTTTGGGGTTGAAGGGTTTAGGGTTTAAGGGTTTGGGGTTTGGGGTTTAGGTTTCTGTAAGTCTAGTTCGGGCACGTAGACTCGAAGCCCTCAGTCAGAGCTTCGAACCCCAAAAGCCCTAGAACACGAACCTCGCAGTACGAGTAGATCCGGGTTTGAGACCTCGGGCTTCGAAGCTCGTGGGCAGTCCTCAGCTTCGCCTCGCGCTTAAACTCCACGAACTCTTTCGATTCCTGCAAGGCGGGTTGAGGGGTTTTGGGTTTCAAGGCTTCAGGGCTTTGGGTTACTACAGACATTGAAGACGAAAGGCTTGAGGTACCGGCGTGGGCTATCCCTGGACTCCTCACACGAAGCAGGTTTAGCGCTTCCATGAAGCGACTGCACAGGATGATCCTAAGTCCAGAGCCTCCAAATGTCCAGAAAAAGTCGTGTAGACGTTCGACCCCAAAGTTAGCTATTATCATTAGCCCCCAAAACCATAAACCTGAATGCAATTCCTAAAAACCCTACACCGCCGGACCCCTAAATGCCTAGAACTCTAAAGCCACGAAAGCCCCAAGACCTTGAAACGCCCCTTTTAAGCCCGGAATTCCCCAACATAATCAACCCTGAACCCCGAATCTCAACCCAGCCAAAACCAACTAAAACCTCAAACGCAATATCACAAACCCCTACAAGCCAGACCAAAAAAGCCCTGAAAAACACAAACCTGACCCCTAAACTCTAGACCCTTTGCATCCCTGAGCCCTAAGCCCCGACGGCCACCCAAGTCGCTGCTGCCTTCAGGTCCAGGGCTCGAGCAGCCTGCACTTGCCTCGGCTTTGGCTTGTCGCTTCGTGGCACGCAGACGTTCGCTTCGAAGTTTTGGGGTTCGGGGTTTAGAGTTTATAGGGTTCCTTCATTATTTCCCGAACTTACATGGGGGGGTCAAAGACGCAAGGTGAGGAAGTAGAGTGCAGGGTTCAAAGGGTCTGGGGTCTAGGGCTCAAAGCTTGTGGGGTTCGGGTTCTGAGCTTTGAGGGCTCATCCTTCGCGGACATGTTCTGCCCCCCTGGACCTTCGAATATACCAAACACACTACAAGTTGCGATAATACATACCAGAATGTGCCACAGCAGTTGGAATGTTTGACATTTGGGGTCCGTGTGGGTTTAGGAAAAGGGGTAGGGCGAATGGGATCGAAGAAGCCAGGGCAAACCGTTGGCAGCTGTTCATTCGCATTCCTTACAAAACGATGCCCCCCCCCCCCACCAAACATCGCGATTGTCGCCCATGGCCTGCCAGTATCTGCTTTCAAGGCTCTTTTGTAGGCGGGACTACTGCGGGTCCCACATTCGATCCGATAAGCTCGATATAACCCAGCACAGCCGTGTAAAACCGCAAACAGCATAAGCCCCCGTATAGCCCTCTAACCCACATACCCCTGTAAGCCCTACTCCCCCCCCCCCCCCCAAACCCCTAAAAACCTCTCTATAAACCCCGATAAACCCACCAAAATCCTGAACCCTAAACCCTGAATCCCAAATCCTAAACCCTAAACCCCAAATTCCCAAATCCAAACTTCGAAGAACCAGCTCGGAACCAGTGGGGCGCTGAGTTGCTGTGCCGCCAGCTCCTTCAAGCCTTGGGCCTTCCGCGGGTTTAGGGTTTAGGGTTTAGGGTTTAGGGTTTAGGGTTTAGGGTTTAGCTTAGAAGGCAGGCCCCTGAGAAGCACTCAGAATCTCAAAGCCCCGGTGTCCCAAAACCCGCAAGCCCTCAAGCCCGTCAAAGCTCTAAACTCAGAAGAGCCCCTTCAAAACCCTGAGACCCCTAAGAATCCCTTAGGGGCCTTCAAAGTCGTAAATTATCCTAAATCCCTGAGGGCTCAGGGCTTAGAGTCGAGGTTGCAGTAGCTTCAGAGCAGCGCCTGCTTCCACCGCCACTCGCGCAGCTCACTTTGGGCGGCCACCGTCTCGGCCAACTTCTCCCGACGCTCCTGCTACTACGATGAATCAAGGGTTTAGAGTCTGAGTTTGGGGTTTAGGGTTTAGGTCTTCGGGATTCAGAGTAAGCTAGGTTTGAGGTTTGGGGTTTAGGGCTTTAAGGCTTAGAGTTTAGGTCCTCAAAACTTGGAAGGTCTAACTGCGTTCAGAGTTTTTGCGGAGGATACGGCAACCCCCCTTCCCCACCCACCCCCCAATCCTACTAACCGAAAACCATAAACATGGTTCCACAGAAACTCCGGGTTCACAACTGAACCGTAAACCCGAAACACCCTAAGCTCGTCTATTTCGGGAGGATGTGTTTGACTTGGCTCTGCAAGCGAAGGTCTTCCGAACCAGCTTCTGTGGCAATGGGAGCCCTTGTTGAAAGCGTACGAAACCCGGTTAGGTCTCAGATCTCAGACCCTTAAAACCCGAAAGCCCGGGCCCAACAAACCCAAGTCCCCAACTGATTTAGGGTCACTGCTCTAAAGCTCTCGACTCCTCGCGCGTCATCTGCCACTTGGCTTTTGACTCCACCTCGGGGGGCAGAGTTTAGGGGTTAGGCGGCTGAGGATTTAGGACCTGAACCCTACAAGCCCTAAACTCGACAATCTTTAAACCCTAAGAACCCTAAACCCTAACACCCTAAAAACCCTACAAGCCCTAAAAGCCCTAATCTCGAGTTTTTAAAACCTAAAAGCCCGTTGAGCCTGAGCCACCAAAGAAACCCTACAAACCCCCGCACCCTAAACCCTGAAATCCTGACCACCCAAAAGCACTGCGATCCTCTGGAACTGAACCCTTTCGCCAAAAACCTTGAACCCCAAAGCCTAAATCCTAAATTTGTTGGAACTTCCAAATGAGATGTGCGGGTGGTCCCGTTTCACAGGGGCGGGGCCCTGAGTTTTAACCCTAAAACCCTAACCCTGAAGAGGGGACATCGGAGGATTTGTGAAAACATGCCGTTCGGGTGTGCGTGAGGGTTGGCTTGAGGGTGTAGGGCTTGAGGCTTCAGGGTCAAGGTTCAGTGGCTCATGGGGCTTGTGGGATTTACGGGGGTTAGCTTACGGGGCTTATGGGATTTATGGGGCTTTGGGGGGTTTCGGGGCCCAGGGTTTAGAGCTTCGTGTTTTGGGCCAAGGGCTTCTGGCGTTTCCAAGAGCTTAGGGAAGTTGGGGTCGAAGAGACGCCAGCCGGGGCTCCAGCTGAGCGGATCTCCCGAACCTTCCGGCAAGAGCGCCCCAACTACCCGCTGGTGATGTAAGGCGTTTCGGGTTCAGGACTTAGAGGGCTGAGTCTAGAGCTCAGGGTTGGGGCTAAGTGTTACTCGTTGGGTTTGTTGGCTTAGGGATTTTCAGGGACGGGCTACCATGTTCCATAGCAACGGACGATGGGCCTCCAATCCTTGCTGTGGAAGTAGCGGATGGTATCTCTGCTTGGGGTATATAAGAGGTAGGTCCATGGTCCCTGCTTTGGGAAAGACTCACCTGACTGGAGCAGGGTGCTGAGCGTCTTCCAGGCCGCGCAGCATACCCGGTTCGGGGTTTAGGCTTTTTAGGGGTAGTTGTACCCTAGGCTACAAAATAGGCCAAATATGTGTGGTAAAGGATACCAAACTGGATCTCTGACAGTCCTAAACCCTATGCCCTAAGCTTCATTAACCGATGAGGAGGTAGCTAGGCCGTTTGTAGCGGCAGCAGTTCCGCTGACTTGAACCCGCAAGAAACCACTGCAAATGTAACCTTTCAGGTTCAAAGGATCTGAACCCCAAACCGAACCTCCTTCTTGGTCTCCTCGATCATTCGCTTCAGCTCCTGTGACTGCTACCAGTAGAAGTGTGGCATACGCATCGTCAATGGGGGTCTGGACACAGAAGCGGGGCAGGGCAGGGTAGCACAAAGGAAAAAGTAAACAACGACCCCACACCACAACAACCACACCCACAGACACAAACGCCGAGGGATAGAGAGAGAGAGAGAGTGAGGTGTATATGTATATACATTTATGTTGAAAGCATATAAATCAATAAACAAATACATGAATAAATAAATACATAAACATGTATATATCATATGCCGATAAAGATATATACATAAGATGTACTTGCAAGTAGACGTATATGTCTATGCTTTTGTATATGTATATGTATACGTAGGTATAGACATGCACCTGTACAGATGCTTAGAACTGCGGCCACAGGGAGGCCACACGAGCCTCAACCCGCAGTCCGACACTGAAGACTTCAGACCCTAGGCTCAGCGAACCCTCTGCGGAATTTCAAGCAAACACCAGGTTTAGGGTTTAGGGTTTAGGGTTTAGGGTTTAGGGTTTAGGGTTTAGGGTTTAGGGTTTAGGGTTTAGGCAAGAAAAGGTGCCCATGCATGACTCCTGTTTCGGGGTTGAACCTGGTTAGGAAGGGATCCTAACCCAGAATACGGGTCCTACAGGGCATCCCAGTTACCCTAAACCCTAAAAGGGCCCAAGGCTTGTGGGTCTTCCTCCGGCTGCCAGGAGGTACTTGCTGTGGGAAACTTGGGTGCTGAGCAAATGCATCCCTGTGATTGTCACGGTACTTAAGGCGACTCAGGGGTTGAGGGCTAGACCCATTTTGGTTTAGGGTTTAGGGTTTAGGGTTTAGGGTTTAGGGTTTAGGGTTTAGGGTTTAGGGCCTAGGTGCTACCTATTGAAACACCTGGATCCGTAGGGTTAAAGTTGAGGAGGGAAGAGACCTTCCGAACCGAAGAGGGCATGTAGGGTATACTGCTTTGTTTTGGCGATCCTCATCGGGTTTTGGGGTTCAGGGTTCAGGGCCTGGGTTTAGGGTTTCGGGCTTGGGGCCTGGGGTTTAAAGTGTAGGGTTTCGGGCTTAGGTTCAAGCAAAACAACCGTCCTCCACCGATGGGAGCTCGGCTGTGGGGTTCGGAGGACCTTTCCACGAGGCTGCACTGCTGGGTTCTTGGGACTTAGGGCCTCTAAACCCCTAAAAACCCCCTTCGGTTTCGGGAGCTTTTAAGTGGCTGATTTGTGTTTGTGTTTTCAATTGGGGGGGAGGGGGGGGGGGGAAGGTAGGGTTCAGGGTTCAGGGTCCAGGGTTTAGTGGCACCAATATGGGGTTGGGGGGAAGGAGTGGCGTTGGGTTTGGAGTTTAGGGTGTACGGTTGTTTTTTGCCACCAATATGGGAGTCTGCGGTTTCGGGCCTTATGGTTTAAGCTCCATGTCTCCATAGAAGATCTGTAGATATCTGCACGTGCCCTTTAAGGGATCCTGGTAGGGAAGCTTACGCCCTAATTTCTACTCAACGCTGGCAAGTCCCAACAGCTGCGAGCCATGCATAGTGCGAAAACTTCAAACCGGCAAAGGCGGCAAGCCAGCGAGCATGAAGAGCATCACATATGGTGGCGAAGGGCTCATCTGCAGGCGCTCTGTCAGCGAGCTGCAAGGGCATCTTGTCAATCAAAGGCCGGCGTTGCGGCTGCAAAGCGACGCAAGGCTCTGCTGCAGCGAACAGGTGCACTGACTCCCAGAACCTGACGCCCAAAACGGCAACCTGAAACCTAAACTCGATAGAACCCAAACCCGAACACCAACCTTTTAAACCCTGAAATCCCCTGTTGCAAAACCTTGACGCCCTCACCCCATAAATCCTGCATGCGCGCTCCGACCCAGAACCCAGACCGGAAGAACGGGAAGTGCCTGTAGCTGCCGGAGCGCGAGCCAACGTAGAAGCGCTCTTGGAACCTCAATTACAACTTGCCCTTAAATCTTAAGACCGAGTCCCTAGCCCTAGATTGCGGAATGTCGAGTCAAGGCAAGACGCAGCGCAAATTGAAGCGGGAAAAGATGGGGAATCACATTCTTGAGCATCAGTGAGACTATCCGATCCAATATCTCTCTGAAGGGCATGAGCGATGGTGGCAGTGAGCTGATGGATACAAAGCTGCCCACCATGAGGAAATTTTTAAGTTTTGTTCATAGCCTTTTGGACATTAGGGTCGAGACCTGAGTCTGAAGACGGCTACAGCTGCCTTAAGGATAGCACTCCCCAGACCGAAGCTAGTGGTATCATAAGCCCTAACACTGAAAATACATGTGATCGGTAGACAGTAAAGAGCTGCACAATTGTCAAACTTATTCCGTCGATATCGTTCTGGTATGACAGCAAGAGTAATACGGGGTACTTGTCATTTAGAAAATAGTTGTGGGGGCGATTATCGTAAAATTACAAATGGACCATAACAAAATACCATTGTAGTCCGACCCCTAGAGTACTGTGGAACAGTGTGAAGTAACAGTAACAGTGCCCATGTAAAGGTGAGGAATGTTGCCCGCACGAACTTCTGGGGGCGGGAGGGAAATATTTCGCCCCACACCGAGGCAGGCGACACTGGGGAGCCCCAAGCCCACAAAGATCTACTAAACCTCAGCCGAAGGACGTCCTCAGAGTGAAAAGTACACCCAAGCAGAATCCTCACACCCCAAAGACGCGACGTGCTAATATCCGGGCCGATATGCTTTGAATGGGCATTTTCTGTAGTCTCAATCGTCTTCATATTCAATTCAAGGGAATGTCTTTGGACTACAAAGGGATGGAGATGCTTATGATTAGTTGAAGCAAGGAGCTCACCAGCGAGCGCAGCCCCAGGTGCGTCCCGCTGCGTTGGGAGGGGCCCCGGGACATGCTGCGGGTCAAAAGGTCGGTGCTCGGGCCATCCAGTGACCGTCGTGCAGATTGGGATCTGGCAAGTTGTCCGCGTTGGGGGGTGCTGGGCGCGCGATCCGGGCGGTAGGACGCGCCGGAGCTACGGTCTCGCGGAGCGGGCCGTTCGCGAACGATGGGTTGGTCACGCGTCGTCATGGCCCCTGTTGGGCGGGGAGAGGGCTGCCTTTCTTTGGGCCGCTCTCGCGCAGTCACGGGCGGGCGAGGTGAGCTCTGTCTTTCCTTCAAGGGCTCCCGTGTCACGGGTACTGGGCGTGGTGATGCCTGTCTGGGACGCGGAGAAGTCTGCTCGGGTCTCTGGGCGCGTGGTGACGGCTGCCGTTCCCGCGCCTGAGGGCGGGGAGATGCCTGTCGCATCTGCCGCGCATCCTGGCTTTTGGACCTCCGCAGCGCTGCTGCCCTTGTGGAGCCACCTGGCAGAAATCTCGATCATAGAATAAATATACATACATACATACATACATACATACATATATATATATATATACATATCATATTAACGTATAATCTCATGACAATGTATGCCAGTCGTCTCACAGGGCTCCACTGAGGCCGTTGGGCAGCGTCGAATCCGTGGCGCGCCCTGGCGCCTTGGAGCCACTGCTGCACGGAGCTTCGAATTACATGATTTTGAGGGCTTAGGGGGGTTACGAAGCCCAGCCCTAAAATAGGGTCTAGGGTCTTGAAGGTCTATAGGGCTTGTGTTCTGCCGCTTGCAGCCGAAGCGCTTACAACGACAAACTCTGCATCAACGCTAAGTCACTCAGGCCTGAAGAGAAGACCCTAAACCCTAAATCCTAAACCCTAAACCCTAAAGCCCAAAGCCTAAACCCTAAACCGAAAAACCCTAAATCCTAAACCCTAAACCCTATAAACCCTAAATCCTGGACCCTAAACCCTAACAGGCTTCAAGATGCTTTCGAGGGCTTAAGCGGCGTCAGGCATTCCGCGGGTCTATTGCTCAGGCGCTTTAGGGGGCCGAGGGTGGTTCAGGAGACAAGACCCTTGACTACACCCTCTAGACCCTTAACTACACCCTAAACCCGTAAAACCCAAACAGAAAATTGGCTCCCTTAAGGGCTACAGCCCGGCGGTCCATGAGGCTTCGAGGGAGTTTGGACTCAGGGTTTAGGGTTTAGGGTTTAGGGTTTATGGGGTTTAGGGAGGAGGGAGCTCAGGGTTTCAGGGGAGATAGTGGGCTTTAAGGGAGCTTGAAGGAATTCAAGATGCGATTCAGTTCTCTGAAGGGGCTTTCAAAGGATGAAGTTCATTGGGACTTGCGGGAGTCTTGGGATTCATGGAGTTCAGGGCTTTGAGTTGAGGGTCGCAGGCTTGGGGTTTGGGGTTTAAGGAATGGCCAGGCTGTAAAGCCTGAGGCTTCAGAATGTTTGGAAATTACGACCGGCGCGCCGCAAAGCGTCTATAAGGTTTTCGTCAACACTCAAGTGGCCGAACTGTCTGGTGCAGGATGGCGCGGCAGGCCGACCCAATTTGGGATCGGGCTCCAGAAACGACGCCACGCCAAGCTCGCCACGCCAACTTCGACAACGGCCGCATCTTCTCTGGCAGACTGACCTCTTGCATCGAGCTATAAGCTCCTGAACCCAAAATCCCCCCGAGACCCTTAATCCTTGAACCCGAAACCCTACAAAGCCATACCCAAATAAACCCCAAACCCCAAACCCAAACCCTAAACCCCACCCCCCGGTCCCCCTCCCCCCCTAAGTTCCCAAATGGAGCCCCTCCGAGGCCCCCGGCCGGGGTCGGGCGCACCTTGGCTGCGGCTGCGGGGGGCGCAGCGCGGCCTGGGGGGTTTAGGGCTTCGTGTGTAGGGTTTAAACTCTCAACCCTCAGCCCAAAAAGAACCCCCAAAACACTTTTGCTTGCGAGTTACGGGTTCCCTTAAGGGCTGCAACCAGGGTAGGAGGTTGGGGCTCAAGATTTATAGGATTTGGGGCAGGCTTTCTGTGGAGTTAGGAGGGGTGGGGAGGGCGGAGTGTGCGGCTTTAGGGTTTGGGAGTTTAGAGTTACGCTTTTAGGGCTTCATTCAGGGTTTCGAGTCTATCTACTTTGGACGGCTTCTCGGCGACGTTTATATTTCTAGGCTCTCCTGCAAGCTGATGTAGGGGTGCCTGGCGTGGCCTTTGTTCTTGCAGGGGGAGCTGCTTCCGAATGACTTGTGGAGCAGGGATTAGACCTGGTCTGCAGAATTACATTAGGGGCTTAGTTCTTCTTCTGGGTTTGAGGGAGCTCGGCTTGAAAAACCATAGGGCTTAGGTGATTATAGGGACTGTTAACCACGTCTTGTGCGGGTTGGCCGTGGCACGTTGGCACATCGTGATTGTTGACGCTAGGAGCTCCGAATATAGGAGCACAAGAGGCTAATCTTAACGCCTAATCAGGGCATCTATGCTGAGGGTTTTCCTTCACAGACTGACTGCGACCAAACTTCCCTAAATACCCTCCGCTTGTATGTTGAAAGTATTCCGGACCTGTCAGTGCCTGAATCTTGGGACGCCTCGAAAACCTCCTCAACACCACCCTAACAACCCCAAAAGCCGCTGGCACAACCCCTTGTTAAGCCCAACTCCTTTTTGCCGCCCTTCTTTTGCTGATGTCCATCCTTCTACCCGAAGCCCTAAGCCACAGCCTCGACCTTTCTACACTGAGCATCCCCGGTTTAAAGGGCCTCCAAAAGAGTTCGCTTTGGCACTCGGTTGGACCTCGAGCTTCGGTTTGGAGGGCTCAGGAATGATTTCGGGCCACGAACTTGGGTTGGGGGGGGGGATTGGTTTTTTCGGGGTTTTGGATTGAAGGCTTGCGGACTGCACACTAAAAGGGGTTTTGGGGTTTTGGATTTAAGGCTTGAGTTCGGGTTCGGGTTTGGGCTAAGCGTTGAAGGCGGGCCTATGGCCAATCGGGCACGGAATTTAGGGTCTAAGGTGTAGGGTGTGTCATACTTGCATAGTCCACGCACATACACACACACCACCGCGCAAGGCGTGTGTTGTTGCGACTAGGTTCGCGTTCCCTCCCAACCCACCCACCCACTCACATCGCAACCTTGGCTGCCTAGCTTAGGGTTTAGAATCATGTTCTGCTAGAGTCTGCTAGAGGCTGCAATCTTTAGATTGGTGGCGATTCATCCAGAATGTCCATTCTTAAACGTTCTGTGCCGCCAGAGGCGTTCAAGGGTCCAAGGGCTCTCGGTGCATAGGCTTCCAGGGCACAGCGCAACATCAGGGGCCTCCAAAAAAACCTTCGGGGTTATGTTAATCCGAAAGGTTCCAGCATGCCTGTCGCGCGCGCCAGCACTCGTATCCAGTGCTGGGGCTCCTCCGTGGCGCCTGTCGCGCAACTCCAGAGCCGGCCTTGCCTGACGCCTCGGCACGCTCGCTGCTGCTCCTCGCAGAGCCCGCAGCTCGCTTAAGTTTAGGGTTCAGGGTTCGGGGTTTACAGCTCGAAATTCCTTAGGACTTCTTTCGGGCTCGTAGTTTACGACCAGGGAAGTCGCTTCCTCTGACCCAGAAGCAGCCAGAAGCAGGTGCCGAGTTCTCTGCCGCCACTATATATTCCAACACAGAAGTGGCGCAGCGGGAAATAACCACCAGCGGGCCGGCCGTGGCACGTGCACGATCTCGTGCAGGTTGACGCCATCCAACCTGTCACTCAGCTTCTCTTTGGCCCTCGTGGAGAGAGCCACGTTGGCGATCTGGTCCATGAGAACCCCGTAAACATGCCGACCGACGCCGCCTCGTCGATGAGAACGGTGAGCTGCTCGAAGGATGACAGGCCCAAATGCATGTCATGGTTGGCAGACGTATACTTTCCGAAACAGATCGTGGTCAAGCAGCTGGGCTATCTGCATATTCCGGGGCGATGGTGGAAATACATGTTCCAGACTTACCGGCAATGGGGTTTCTGGTGTCCCCAAAAAGTTCATAAGTTCCCTACTGAGCAGCAAAGGACCAAGGCTCTCCAAAGTATCTGAAGATAACGACGAGAGAGGCCATCCCAGGATTACAAGCACCCAGCCGCCCTCAAGGACCAAACCTTACATTCTCTAAACCCCCAAAAACCCCACCTTAGTTGGGAACTAAAGGCTAAACTTCGGGATTTTATAGGGGTTAAAGATTACCTACTCTACTACTAAGCCACAACCCTGGCTGTCCTGAGCGGCCTAAGCCCTAAACCCTAAACCCTAAACCCAAAACCCTAAACCTAAACCCTAAACCCTCGAGGCTCCCACGAGCCGTGGCTGCCGCGGGCTGGCTGGGCCGGGGCCGGGGCCTGGGTGCTGCTTGCTAAGGATTTGGGTTTGTTCAGGGTTTAGGGGGTTCAGGGTTTAGGGTTTAGGGTTCAGGGTTCAGGTTTTAGGGACTAGGGTTCAGGGTTCAGGGGTGTTTGTGGTTGCTTGGGGGTTAGGGGCTTGGACGGTGAAGGGTTTGATGGTTTGCGGGCTTTAGCTACTAAGGAGTCTGAGCCCTAGCTACACCCACACCCAAAATCATGACGGAGGGGGGGGGGGGAGGGCTTGGGGTTTAGGGTTTCGGGGCTAGTGCTCCGTGCAGCGCTCAGGGGCTCAGCTCAGATTTATGATTCGACCGGCGAGAGGCAAAGAGATACACAGAAAGAGAGAGAGAGAGAGAGACAGACAGAGAGAGAGAGAGAGAGCGAAGAGAGAGAGAGAGAGAGATGGATGGACGAAGGTCTATGCAATGGGACTTTGTTGGTGCCCTGAACTTTTGGGGAGTATTCTAGACTGGAGCATGCTGCATGAGGAAACCCCCCGAAAATGTGCTTTACATCAACTCCCCCCCAAAAAAACTCCTGCCATCCTGAACCCTGGAAATACTGAACCCTGGAAACCCCCAAGCATCCCTGATTTAAGGGAACGCAGAGCCCCCCAACGACACACAAGAGTCTGAAGTCTTTGGGGCGGTAGTTCGAACGGTTCAGGCTTAGAGCATGGGCTTGGGGGTTACATAGGGTGTTCATGGGACTTGAATATTTTGGGTTCAGGGCTGTTGGGCTTGGGATCTGGGGTTGCTACTCTTGTTCCCGCACGGGCCACTCTTGTTACCGCACGGGCGAGAGCACCTCCTGTACACGTGCAGAGCTTGAGCTGGTTAGGGAAATTGAGGCTGCAGCCACGTGCCGAATCTGTGTCGTTGTGGGTTTAGGTTCTCGCGCTTGCAGTCGAGAGTACCTGTTTTGGGTAGTGCCCGTATGAGCCTCCGAGCTTTAAAATGGGCCTGCGCCATTTGGACTTCCCTGAGAAGACAGACCAGGATGGGCTAGTAGGCCCTATACTCCCCACAATCGACCCTATAAAGGGCCCTTTTTACAGGATTCTGAGGTATAACTATAATCATCCCTATAAAGGGTCTTTTTAAGCCATTCTAAGGTACATTAGCCCATCCTGGGCGGCGGCGGAGCCCCGAGAACACGGCTTGGCTCTGCTTTGAGCAGAAGCCAACTTACATGGCACCAAGGGCTCTCGTCCTGTCAGCGACCTCATCAACCCTAGTCAACAACCCTATGAAGGCCCTTTTTTTAAGGGATTCTAAGGTATAATATCACCCTAAACCCGAAGAGCCATAAAGAAATACCAAAAGGGGCTCATAGCTTGTAGGACAGGGCTTCTGAGGTTTAGGATGTTAAGCTTCAGAAAGCCTTTCTCTAAGGAGTTGAAAAATGCAGAACCCGAAGCTCTAAACACTCTCATACTCTAAACCCTGATGCCCTAAATCCTAAACCATGAACCTTCAGAGAGTTCAGAGACCCTCAACCGGCAACGACGCACTTCGGAGGAGCTTCGTCTCTGGCATGAAAGCTGGAGGAACCATAGAGTTTAGGGTTCCGGGTTTAGGGTTTTAGGTTAGAAAGGGCACCACTGGGCTACCAAGTGTTCGGTGAGAGGCTGGCTCCAGTGTCTGAACCACCCCACTGGACCCCAGTAGGCCGCGTGGGAATTAGGGCTTGGGAGGCAAGCCGAAGCGATCGGGGGCTGCTCTGAACGCCGCCCTTGTAAAGGAGTTGAGGGTTCAGGGCGGGCGCCAAACCCTCAACTTCGAGCCCCCAGAGCCCCCACACTGCCCTACACTCGAGTTTCTGGGTGTCGAGCGGCAAGCTCCTCCGAAGCTAAGGCACATTTCGCGGAGGCGGCAGCAAGCTGTGAACCCACCAACTAAACAAAACCTTAAACATTAGAGAACGAAACCCTATATAGCCCCAAGGACTAAAGCCTATAACCCTAAAGCCTCAGGCCCACGCCCTCTCTTATCAACCTGCTTCTTCTCTTCGCTGTGCTTAGATTCCCGTTTACCAAGAATCTGTTGCCTTACTAGGACCTAAACCCCAATCCTAAACCCTAAGCCCCGGAATGTACAAGTCGAGTTCGGGATTCTGGGCCTGAAAGGCGCAAGGCTTCTGGAATCAGGGTTCAGGGGTTCTGATTGCTTACGTATGCTAATTAGCCATTGCGTAGTTGAAGCCAAAACCTACAACCTAAAAACCCGAGTCCACAAACCCTAAACCCCAAACCTTACTCATGAACCCTCTAGAGCAACATGTTGGATCTTCTTTCTTGCCCTCGCGTCCGATTCAGCACCAGCGGAAGTGCACATCCTGATGACCAGGTGGGCTAACCAGCCCTGCCCTTTCACTATGCTCCCCTTAGAACTTGAATAAAAACAATATTTTTAATATCCTCTTGGGTTTTATATAAACAAAAAGAAAGAATAATTCCCAATGGGGATATAGTTCATCCCTGACTCACATGCGAAGGAGGTTGCAAGGGGCTTTGGCTTTGCCCTGAAAGCCTCTGCCTCCCTCACAAACCACCAAAGCCCAAAGCCCAAAACCCAAAACCCAAAACCCTAAACCCTAGCCCTGAGACCAGGGCAGCAGGTCCTTCAGAAGAGCATCTCCCAGGCGGCACACCGGCCGCAAACCTGTGGCTTCTCCGGGGCGATCCCTAGGCAAGACCTACTTCCTAAAGCAGGGGTTTGGCGTTTCGGGGTTTCAAGGCCCCTAAACCCTAAACCCTAAACCCTAAAAACCCTAAACCCTAAACCCTAAAACCCTAAAAACCCTAAAAACCCTAAACCTAAACCCTGAATCCTAAACCCTAAACCGCCCTAAACCCTAAATCTGGAAACCCCGCACTCCAAACACTTTGTGGGGAACAAGAGGGCTTTAAAGGTTTAGGGGTTGAAGAGGTTGAGGGCTTTTGGGCATGTCGAGGCTTACCCTTAAGCTTTCAGTCTTTAAGTTTTGATCTTCCACCACTTTGGGTTTTAGCCCTAAACCCTAAACCCGTAGGGCTTCAGAGTCCCTTAATACCCCCCCCCCCCCCCCCCGCCAAACAAAAAACCTTCTTATACGCCCCCTGTGTACTTTATACCTCCCCCCCCCCCATATACCCCCCTTAGACCCCCCGTTACAACTCTCCTCCTGTGAGTCTAAACCCTAAACCCCAAACCCCAAACCCCAAACCCTAAACCCCAAACCCCAAACCCTAAACCCTTTAGATTTGTGCCTTCAGGTTGTAAGGGCTTCGGAGCTCCACCGAATCAAAGGTCGCAGCCTGCACCGTCAAGCCTTGTAGCCCTGACAGTGTCAGAACATACTAGACCCAGGAATAGGCTAGGAAGAGCTTAGGGTTTAGGAGTTACGGTTTTAGGGTTTAGGAGTTTAGGGTTTAGGGTATAGGGTTTGAGAGGTGAGGGTTTAGGGCTTAGGGCTTGGGGTACTTTTTGGTTTCAAGGGGAGCGGCTTATAAGGGAACCTAAACCCTAAAAAAGGGAAAAAGGGAATACTCTGGGTCGTAGCATAGGATTCCCTACCCCCCCTTCCCCCTCCCCCCAGCACCACCACACTCCCCGCAAGGTTCCGCCTCAATTGAGCTGAATTGAGCTTAACTGAGCTGAATTCCTCTTGCCATTGCCATCTCGCGGTGGAGGAATGTAGTTTGGGGAGGGGAGGGGGGGGCAGTGAGTAGGGAATCCTAAACCCTAAACCCTATAAACCCCAAACCCTAAAACCCCCATGAAGCTGCAGGCCCGGGAGCGTAGTGCTCAGCGTCGAAGTGCTGGCGATCTTGCGGGACCCCTTTAAGCTTACCTGCAAGAGAGTCGCGGATGGCTCCAAGCTGCTGGGATTTAGGGATTTAGGCCTAGTTGTCCAGTACCTAGGGGATTTCAAGGTATTATAAGGGGATTGTGTTGCCCTAAAGGGTTAAAGTTTACCTACTCTACAACTAAGTAGGGTTTCGGTTCTGATGATGCATGGGGAACACTCAAACCTCTACTTCAGCAACGCAAGCCCGTTCATTACCTGCACAGTGTAGGGCGGAGTCTTTAAACAGCTGCCAGAAAGCAGAGTCCACTCAGGAGCTGAGGGCAAGTTCAAGGGTTCAGATAGGCCACGGACACGAAGGATACCGGATGCGCCCGTGTACCCCAGGCCTTAAGGGGCTTAGCCTGCGAGCAAACAAAGCCCGAAACCTGCGGCCCCAGTCTTTCGGGCTCTTTAGGGGGTTGGCTCCGCCATGCACGTCAGAACAGTGGCACAGAATGGAGAATTGGGATCAATTCCCCCAACCCTCTATGCCCTCATGCCAGGCCCTCTGCACGGCCCCTAAAGCCCTACACACCCTAGAACTCCAGAGCCCCTAAACCCTCAACCCACATGCCCCTTGCAACCTTCAACTTCGTTGTCCAGTACTTAGGGGAACTAAAGGTCAACCTTTGGGAATAAAAAAGTGATCATTTTACCCAAAAAGGTTAAAAGGTTACATACTCTACTACTTAACCCTAAACCCTAAACCCTGAACCCTGAACCCTAAACCCTAAACCGTGAACCCTAAACCCCTAAACCCTAAACCCTAAACCCTAGACCCTCCAATCTCTACGCCCTCGCCAAGCCCCTCGAGGCCGCCAAGGCACAACTCGGACACTGCCACACCAAACCTGGGCCATGATGAAACATCTAGGGTTTATGGTAGGGTTTAGGGTGTTTAGGGTGGTTAGGGTGGTTCGGGGCTCCGGGTCCCTAAAGCCCTATACCCGGGCTAGGAGAATCGTTCATCATTGTCTATGAAATCAAAAGGTTACCTGTAAGTACAGGCCTGGCACACAAAGCGGAGAAACGAAGATTGAGACACCTTGCGATCGGCACGAGTTTGGGATTTTTCGCCATTTGTGTTTCATTGCCAATTCCCAACATACATGAGTGAATTTCAAATGTCTTTTTTTGGTTTTTTACTTGCTATCGTAAGATTTAAGACTTCAAGATTTAGAGTTTCTAGATTCAGCTCGAATACAGCGCGCCGCCACCTCAATTTCGTGGTGCTTTGCTAGGCTGCCAAGTATCAGAGGGTGCCTTATTTGCTAGTGCATAATGGAGCCTGACCCGAACAGGAAGAAGGGGGAACATCCTGAACTGCAGAGCTTTCGCGAGTTGGTGACGTGCTTGCCTTGAGCCTTCTTCTCTTACACTCGGTATATAACCCTACTCACTAGATACTGAAAAATCCCTAGGCCCGGAACCCTCTGGGCCCTCATATGCGCGGTCCTGAAGACTTTCGGAGAGTACCTAATGGCATGGGGAGTCTTGTACAAGAAGCTGCCTATCACAAGACATTCTGTGCCAAGGTAGTGGTAAAAACCCTGAGCCCTGAACGCTTCACCAAAACGAGGAACCGCCACTGAGCGGTCCACTACAACACACACACACATGTATATACATGTACATATATATATATAATTATATATATATATATATATGTAATTATATATATATACACGCAGAATATGATACCTTCTAGGCTTTCTCCGGCCAAAGCAGCAGCGTGGCGCATCCCGACAATCTATCTGGCGGAGCTCTGCAAGAAGCTCCTGAGCCTGGCAAAGGTTTGGGGTTTGGGGTTTGGGGTTCGGGGTTCGGGGTTCGGGGTTCGGGGTTCCCCTGGCGCCTCATCGATGAGGGCATGTGTCTCGCAGCAGCCTGTGGGCATGACAGGGTTCAGGATTATAGGGCTTAAGGTGAGGAGGAATAATCTAGATCAACCCTACATCCTAAAGCCTGATCCTGCAAACCAGAGCCCCTGTGATTCTGATGATGGGCCATCTCCTTACTATTCTTCCCCCGAAGTTTAGCCAGGACAATTTCAGGGCAATGTTCTGAAAAAGATGTTTAATGTTGGTGGGAGGGGAGCAACCTGGGCAGGAATAAGTGGGCAACGCCCCAAACCCTGCAAAGCAAGAAATTAGGCCGTAGGGTTTAGGGCTTAGTATGGAGTTGGAACTTCCGGCGTCTGAAGGTTGTTGACGGGAAAACTTGACAGGACAATCTACGAGAGATTCTTTGGCCAAAATGGAAACTAGGGGGCCTCATCGGAAGCTCCTGTATATTCTCCTGCAAATACCTCATTGAACTCTAAATGCTGAATCCTAAACCCGAAGCCCTAAATCCTAGCCCCGAAGCCCCAAACCCTAAGCTCTGGATCCTAAACCCTATAAACCCTATAAACCCTATAAACCCTATAGACCCTATAGACCCTATAGACCCTATAAACCCTATAAACCCTATAAACCCTATAAACCCTATAAACCCTATAAACCCTAAACCCTCCAACTTCCGAGTGCCTCGGCGCTGCTGCGGCACTGGCCAGCACCAGAGCAGCGGTAGCAACCTGGTTGGGCGCTTGCTTCCTAAGTCCTACCTACGAGCTCTGGGAGTTGGGGTTTAGGGTTTAGGGTTAGGGTTCTGGGAGTTGGGTGGGGTTAAGATTTGGGAGAACTAAGTAATGCACATCCCCGTATGCAAGCCTTCAAGGCGTTGTAACGGGGTACCCAAACTCCCCGAATTCCCGGCAAGAGCCCTTAAGTCTATAAATTTTGAATCCTAAGCCCTGAGCTTGATGTGGGAGGATCGTCCCTTTTGAGGATCCTTTATGTGCAGAGCCTTACAGCTCGGGCTCATCATTGCAAGAACTGCCCATGTGGGCATCTAAGCCCCCGGGCCCTGAACCTTATAAGCCCTAGACCCTATTTCGAGCCCCAGAAGTGAGCATGTTCGGCTGGCGGAGGATCATAGGAGAGATGCCAAGCGTAAACCCAACGGAAACTGCACCCCAACAACCTCGAGGTTCAGAGGGGTCCAGGGTTGAGGGGCTTAAGTGCTTAGGGGCTTCGGGATTTGGGGCTGAGGGTATAAGGCTGCATCGGGTTCACAAGTCCTTAAGCTAAGGAGACCAGCAGCGACTGCAGGCGTTCTTGCTTGTCCATGGGCTGGATCTCTGTGTAGGCTGGGTGGGTGCCTGCTGGAGGCATCGAGGCTGGTAATGCTACAGGGAGGGGCGCCCTAGCTACATGGAGCTTTCGTTGGAACTGAAAAAAGCCTCAACTCTAAACCCTACTCCAAAGCGCCAAAAACACATAAAATCATGCTCCTTATACATACTTTGAATTTTGTGAGGCTTTCGGGCTTTAGGGGCAGCAAGCTTTCGCGACAACTCTTAACGGCCTGCACTCCGAACCCTGAAGCCTACATCCTCCAAGCTTCGAGAGCCCTAACCACCACCCCCCCCGCCCCCCGTGCTCAAAAACCCTGAAACCCAAAAAACCCAAACCCTGAACTCCAGAAGCTCCGTCTACGCTGAACCTGGCCAGAAAATCCTGAACCCAGAACCTCAACATAAACCCTGCTGAACCCTCACCCTGCAGAGGTGTGTGTGGGCGGGGGGGAACCTGTTGAGGGTTTCAAGGGACCCTGCTTGCGACACTGTTCAGAATTTAACGATGAAGCTGCCTAGGGTTCAGGGTTTAGGGTTTTGGGGTTGAGGTAGTATTTAAAGCTTGGGACTTATAGAGGTATTGCGCAGTCGGTTTTAGGGTGCCTTCTCTTATGGGCGGTGTCGCTTTGGCGACGGACATCGGCGCAGCTAGCTCCTGCAGGAAAGGGGCAGGCGAGAGGCCAGAGAGACGCAGCGCAGGGCGCAGCATCTCGTGTTAAGGATTACAGGTCTGATTATTGCCATACCCGCGTGTAGAACACCTGCAAACAGAAGCCATGCAACTTACCGCAGCTTTCCATGCACAGACTGGAACTCTCGGTCGCATCGAACTTTGTTTTCCAGCCACGAGGCCGATAGAGTCTGGCAGATCCGAAAGGAACGTGCTTTGCATGTGAAGCTGCAATGACACTCAGTGCTGGGGACAACACACACAAACCCCCAGGCACACAAAAACAAGCCACAACCCTCTTTGCGGCGGGAGGGCGGGGCAAAATTCTGAAACAAACAAGCAGAGGCTGCCCTCAACTGTTGGCTGACCAACTGGAAAGCTTGAGGGTCAACTCTTGAACGTGCAGCACAACATGTGCAACATGCGTGTTCGCAATGGCATGCAGAGCACGACTCAACACTGCAGCTGATAGCGCAGCAAGCCATGTACAGACTGGAACTCTCGCTCCCCCCCACCCCCCACCCTCCCCCCCCCCCCCACCCACACCCACAAGCACTTGCCCCTCCCCCCCCTGCCCCCCCAGGCACCGGCCCCTCTCTGAGGCGGGTTGCGCAGCATTAAAATCACAAGGGGAATTCTGGGCACTTATCTAGGCTCCTATCTTATACACTCTGGCGCGGGTGGTTAAACACGATGAAGGCTCTCTTCGGCAACGAGTCGTATCATCGAGACCAAGACTGGCTGCGTTTACTTCGAGTAAGTGAAAAATGTTGACCTTTGGGTTGAAGGTTTCCTCCTCAACAGCTACTTACAGGGACGCTCATGACGACAACCGACACATGCTGCAACTTGCAGTGAGCTTCATACTCTTGAATGGGTGGTTGGGGCTCAGGTCCAAGCTCAATGCTCCCGCGCTAAACCCGAAAATCTCAAGCCCTAAGCCCCCAGCCCGAAACCCCCAGCGCAAACCCCCAACCCCAAACCCTGCCCCCAAAGCCTAAACCCCCCAAATCCTACATCCCCAAGTCCAAACCCTAGTAAGGGAAAACATAACATGCCCCAACAGACTAGCCAGAAGCCCTGGCCCCAATCCTTAGCCCTTAGCCCTAAGACCATCACGTAGAGTTGCTGAGGTGTCCTCGGGCCGTTCGACTCTAAACACTGGCAAGTCCTTGGAGCTGAGGTTTGGGTTTTGGGTCTATAGGGTGTAGGGTCTTGGGTTTTGCGGCTTGCGGTTGAGGGGTGCTGAGGGTTTATCCTAAGCACCTTCTGCAATGTGCCGATTTCAAAGGCCCGCTGCTGTAGACGTGGGTGACATGGAGGGTGCATGCCCTGTGACGCCAGATTCCTTACGCACATAGACATGGAGTTCCACAGCGCTACGCGATCAGCCTTCCGCAAGTAAGACAGAAAAATTGAAGTCAACAAGCTCGCAAAGTGGAACATAGCACAAACATGCAACACAACAACGTGGCCCCTCGATTGGAGAGTTAATTAGAGTTTAAGGTGTGAGGGTTTTGAGGTTTGGGGTTTAGGGCCCTAATCTCAAGCCTGCCTAAGCCCCGTCCTGCCTGTGTGGGAGGCGGCACAGGTGGCGGTGGAACCACATGAAGCTCCGGCTCGCGACCATCGTCCTGTCGCAACTTAAGGCTTCGGGGGCATGAGCTTCGTTATAAGTATCAGGCATAGGTTCTCGTCTGGGCCCGGGGTTGAAGGTTTCATGCGTGGGTCTGGGCACAACGACTTCTTTTGTTCTTAGAGAAGGAACCTGGATGACCAGGTGCTCCGCAAGAGACAGTTCGTAAGTCTTATTGCAGGGGGCGGCGGCCGCCGCCGCCCCGAAAAACCGGGAACGTACGTTGGCACTGCTCCTTTGCTCGAACACACTAGCACCTGGGGCTGGTCCTGCAGGGCCCCAACGGACACCAGCTTAGGGTTTAGGGTCTAGGGTCCGGTGTGCTGGCAGGAGCTTCATATCTTGTCAAGACCTGGTGCCCTAGATAGTCCTTTGAAGGGATGTATAGGGCTAGAAGCGCCAAGCTCCCTACCAAAGAACAAGGAAGAAGAGCTTCCCGATAGCTGAGACATGCAGGACACCTAATAAACCTGAACCCCGAGCCCAAAAAACCCTAAAACCCTAGACCCCAAACCCTCAACCCACACTTTTGGGTTCAGTACTTGTAGGTTCAGGGCGGCAGCTCAGACCTGCGATTCCGTCATTCCAAGGACGTACGTCGGGGCGTCCCCTGGGTGGTCGATGGCAACGATGTAGATCGTCATCCCTGGCTGTGTCTAAGGCTAAGGGTAGTCACATGGTCCCTTCGTATTGGCCCCATAAAAGGGAAAGCATGCCCCTTCTCGACCCTCTGCAACCCAAGGTCAGGGACCAGGGATTCTAGAGCCAAGAGAAACCTAGGAATGACAAGGGTGCACTTTTTGGTTTGAAGGGGCTTTACAAGGGAAAAATGAACCCTACAAAAAAAGGGACTAAGGGCCTGGGGTCCTTCACACCCCCCCCCCCCCCCCCCCCCCCCCAAGCTTGAATCCCACAAGGTTCAGGGTTTGTAGGGTTTAGAGGCCAATCCCCCAATCCATAAGCCATAAACCCAATCTTGTGGGATGCCCCAGGGGCGGATACGAATGGAGTAGGAGTCGATCATGGTAACCTGGGTGCGGACAGGCATTTAGGGTGGGAGTCGAGATTCGAGGGTTCTGTGGAACAAAGCTGTCGGGGTTTTGAAGTCCATGGACTTTATCAGGGCTTCTGAAAGGTGAGCTAGTTAAGTCCATCCCATGTGCCCTAAACCCTAAACTCCCTAAACCATAGGCTCTGAGCCCCAAACCCGGAGCCCTAAACCTGTGTTTGTTAAATTCGGCCCCCGAAGCCCCAAGCCAAGTTCAGTCTAAGACCTTCGAGTCTTGAGCCTTATAGGGCTTCGGTTCAGAAAATTTCGGGTAAAGGGGTTAGGGTCTATAGAAGTGGAGGGATGAGGGTCAATCTCAAAGCCTGCGCACAAACCTGCACCACAGGACGTGAGATCTAAGAACCGCAATGGGTGGATTCCAACCATCCCTCAGCAGTTCAACACACAAAGCCATGATCCATAAGCCGAAGCTGCGAGCTTGGCTAGCAAAGCCCCCCCCCCCCAAAAAAAAAAAAAAAAAACAACAACAGCTAATAAGAACTAGAACCTTATACCGCAAATCAAAAAGGTCTAACCCACCAACGCTCGCAGAAGTGAAAGTAATAGAACATACGGAGAAACAGACCGATAATGAAACTGTAAACGCATAATCAGAATCAGAAAGCCACAAGAACCATCATCAAGATCTACCATCCTCCGCGCAAGGGGGCCGATATCGGGTTCGTGTGCATTTCCCGGGTTTGCACCCACTCTTCGAAGCGCGGAACCTTCCAGGTTCTGGGTTCTAAGGGATTGGGGCTGAGGGCTTTAGGATTTGGACGTTGGGGGTTGTGGTTTAAGGGAACCCGAAACCTTAAACCCTAAACCCTAAACCTTTGGGTTTGGGGGTTGTGGTTTAGGGTTCAGGAGCGAATGTTTGAATGCCTTGGTCCCCTAGGGCTCACGTTTTCGGTTCCCGTGTCCTTTGTTGGGCTTGATCGAGTGATTTGCGGCTGCTGTGAGGGTCTTGTGCTTGCCTAAAGCCCCAAAATATGCAAAATAATAGCCCTTTTATGGGTTTTGGGCTGTTTGTTAAAACATGCTTTGGGGGTCCAGGCAGGGCCTAAGGGTTTCGGATTCGGGGTTTGCGGTGGTGTGCTGCTTGCAAGTGCCTGAAAGTTTTATGGGCGCCAGGGTCCAGGGCCCTGAAAGGGCACACAGCCGACATGGAGCTTGACCCTAAACCCTAAACCCTCAGCCACAATCAGGTTTAGGGATCCGATCCCACAAGAACAAAAAACTACTGCTGGCCGTCCAGCAAATCCAAAAAATGCCTGGTTTGGGTTTATGTAGAGCGTATAGCCCAAAACACAAAACCCGAATCCCTGAACCCTACACCCTAACCCCTAAACCGCATGTGTGTGTGTGTGTGTCCTTTAGGGTGTTTGGGGTTCTGGGGGCTGCACGTCGTCCTTGGAGAGGAAGTTCCTGAGATCCCTGGACATCAGATCCTGAGCTTCAGCACACCCTTGTGAAATCCAAAGGTGAGGGGTTTAGGGTTTAGGGTACGTAGGGTTTAGGGTTTAGGATGGTTTAGGGTTTCTGGGCACCCGATAACGAAACGGGACCCTCTTCTCGGGAAACATGCCATAACAAGCCCTTGAGGGTGACATGTGCTGCTGGAGTTTTGGCCGAAACTCAAAAAGGGCCTGTAGGGCAGGGCATGGCAGGGCTGAGGGCTCAGGCTGTTCCACGCTGAGTTTCTACAGGGAGTTTTCTACAGGGGCCGCGCGCTTCGATTGCTTCACACGCCAGTTGGGCTTTGCATTCCTTTGCTGGCAGATACGGCCAAAGCTTTGAACCGTGCCCCGATACGCCGGTCGTTACTCCAAAATCATGTTGTTGGGGTGGGGGGGTTTGGAATTAGGGGAGGCGGATTCCTGCCTATACTATCCTGCGCAACAACCGAAACCTCGTGGCTTCACCATCAACCCGAACTGCTTCATGATGCCGCCTCAGGCCTTGGGGCTTGTTAGAACTGATGTGAAGTGGGGTTTGTATTTCTAGCTCTGCGGACTCGAGGTCGTGAATCATGTGAAGGTGAGACAGCTTAGATTTGTGCTAAGCACGGCAAGCAAGCACACAACATCAAACGAAAGGGGTTTTGTATATCTAGACTCCCCGGAAGGACACCCAATATGGACCCTCACCAAAAATTTATAAGGACTCCTAAATACACTCACCATTATCAGTAACCAGGTGTGAGGTTGAGGGTTTCGGGTTCGCGGTCTTCGGAATTCCTGACGACCTTAGCTCCTGATGGGGCGCCTTCTTGTGATCCTGGAAGAGGACAAGGCAAAGCTTGCCAGGATCCAGCAGTCGAATGTCCTGCCACTCTTCACCCCAAGGTTTAGGGTTTAGGGTTTAAGGTTTAGGGTTTATATAGGGCTCTAAGACCCTGAACCTTTGCAATCTGCAAAGGCTTAGGGGAGTCCCACGCCAAAAACCCTCAACCGCTGAGGCTTCGGGACCAGGGTTCAAAGTCAAAGACTAAACCCTGAAAAGTGAGCAGCTCCTTCTGGCTGTTCAAAGACAAGAGGCTGGCTTTCTAGAGTTTATCCTCAAACAGCGTGACCACACCCTGGGGTTCATGGATTGAGGTATTCTCGCGGCGCGCAGAGGTTTGGGGCATACAACATAGGAATCCTTAAACGACCATGTTCCCCGAAGAGAAAAGCCAAAGCCCCATGGCCAGCTTCGTATACCCCCCAGGATCCCCGAAAATCCCCGAACCCCTAAGCCCTTGAACCCCTACGTCTCTGAATCACCTTCAACTCCGTGAAACCCCTTCGAACCAAGCCTCGACGCTCTTTCAAGGCCTAACGGAAGGGTTGTAGGGTCAGGGTTTAGGGCTTTGTGCTTCGGGTGACAGAAGATAGGACATATGCTTGGAGGTGCACGTGTAAATCTAAAAGCAGGGCTGAAAGTGAGGGAGCAAAATCAGACCATCACGATTACCCACGAAACCCCAAGCCAGGTTCTGGCTGAGGATCGAGGAGTTAGGGTGTGCGGGGCTTATGGCTAACGGACATCTCGAAAGCCCTTTACCCCTAAGCCCTAGACTCGATCATTCTATCACCCAACTCCCCTCTAGAACCCCATGGTGAAGGACTGCAAGGTTCAGCTGTTTGGAGTTTCAGCTCGAAACCCTAAGTCAGGGGTTGGGAGCTCCCCAGAGTGCGTCCAAGTCACGCCGTCGATCTCCACGACGGCATCGCAAAGCAGAGTCAGAAGATCACGAAAGGCGTCCTCGAATTTGGAATCAGATCCTATCTATGGTTTAGGGCTTAGGGTTCAGGGCGAAACCTCCAAGACTCAAAACCCTATAACCCACGGATCACAGAACTTAACACCACCCCACCCTTCTTGATCTGAGCTCTGAACGCCGGCCGCCGGCATATGCCTAGCTCATCGTGTGCACAAATCCTGAGAGAAGACCCGCCCTGTTATCAGAACTCTTAAACCCTAACCCGGCGAGCCGAAAGCCTAAACAGCTCATTGCCGTGCCCTGAGCTTGAAAAACCCTGGACCCCAACACGCTGAACCCAAGGCTGCATCGGAGACACGTGCATTTTCTCGATGGCTCGAGCGCTTTCCTGTCTGCCACGTGGTGAGGCGGCGTGGACTCTGCAGCCCAAACCCTAAAACGGACTTAAGGTTTAGAAGAACTTAGACGGGTTTAGGATTCCAAAGCTCTGAACCTTGAGCCTAAACCCCAAGCCCTGAAACCCATTCCCCCCTCCCCTCTCCCTCCCAACGCCTGAAACTAGAGCCTCAAAAACATCGAAACCCCTGAAACACTAACAGCAGAGACAGCCCATGCAACTAGACGTCGAAGAGACCAACAACGAGGGGTCCAAACATAACACTGACGATAGATAAGGGACAGGTAGCCTTCAATGACATTACCTATGACCCGACTTACCAAGGGGGGAAGCTCACTTTAACGCCTGGAAAGCCTCTAGGCCCTAAGCCCCTGCACCCTTAACCAACCCCCTAAACGCTAAACCCTAAACCCCAAACCCTAAAGACCCCAAGCCCTTAAACAACCTGAACCTCCGGAAGTCGCATCCCACCTCGGCGGCCCGCGCCTCTGGCTCTGAGTTTTGGGTGGTTTCTGTACACAAATTGGAAAGAAGAAATGGGTTTAAGGTTTAGGGTTTAGGGTTTAGGTTTTAGGGTTTAGGGTTTAGGGATGTTTAGGGTTATATACTTATATACGTGCGCATATGTATATGTGCATACATGTATGGGAAATTTCTGAAGTCCAAAGGGCGAAATCAAGGTAGGGTTTGAGGGGAACTGAAATAACTTTACTTGGAGGTCCACGTTGTTGTATACTGTTGTTCTACTACACGATCCTTCGCCAATGCTAGCGTGTTAATGCGACATTTTTGATCCAACTACCAGAAAACCAGCATTCCCTTAGCGGATGGCTCCATCACGAAATAATCCGTCTACTCGATTCTTGTATTCTCGCTCTCTGCTTCTACTTCACCGCCCACGCAGTTGAATTGCAACATAGAGAAGTGGAAAGAGGGCTCGCAGCAAGTTCAGCTTCTGCTGACCAATGAACTCTGGACCAGGAAGTATATTTTACATCGACACACCCACCAATGGCAAACCCTGGCAAACCCCTAAACATCCCTAAACCATAAATCCTAAACCCTAAGCATAAACCCTATAAACGCTAATCCTAAACCCGACAACCTCGAACGCTGGTATTATATGCTAATATTATTGAGCTGTTCTTCAAGGATGGGTGAGGCTCCTGCCGGGGCTTGAATTGTAGCACGGTGAGGGGTGAGGTGAACATAAAGTTTTTGGGTTTCTTGTCGAATCCTGGTCATGTGACACCAAGTCGCATTCGCGAAAGGCAAGTGAAAAGGTTTAAGGCAACCAAACAGAGGCTTCAGCAGCTGGCTTTGGCTGCATCTACCTGGCTTTGGCCCCGAAAGCTCACGAGACAAATTCAAAAGGTCTCCTTGATCAAGTCGTCCGCGAGCGCCAGCGAGGTCACCCACTTGCACTCTGATGGGTCTCCCCCCAAACCCTTGAGCAGGAAGGCTGGGATGGATTGGCCAACCGCAAAGTCGGCTGCAGTCCAGCCGCGGCAGTTCCGGATCTCCAGCTTGGCACCGCTTGCAATCAAGGCCGCAGCGGCCTCGTACTGGGCCGACCGCATGGCCTGCATCAGAGGCGTGCTGCCGTGAACGTGATAAGCCCAGGTTGATAGCGTTGTGACTTTTCCGAACCGATGCTGCAGTGACTTGGCTGTAAAGAGCAGCCAGCCCACACGGCTCAGATCGCGATTCATGTCGTGTTGGAAGTCGACATCAGCTCGCAGGTAGATCAGGCGCTGAACCATGTCAGCAGAGCCTCCCCGAAAACTTGCGGCAAAGTGGAGGCCTTTGCCCAGCTCCGTCGGGCCTGGCTGGGCCTGCGCGACCAGCTCCTCCAGGGCCTGCGCTGCATGATAGCCAGCCGCTCCACACAAGGCACTATTCCCGTATATTTCCTTTGCCAAGGGATTGCCGCCCGCTGCGCAGAGCATGCGGATGGAATCTGCGTCGTCCGACACAGCGGCAAAGAGCATTGCTGGAAACGTGCCGCCATCCGGGTCGGCTCGAGCAGTGATCAGCAGCTGAACTGCATCGTGGTGTCTGTACGTAACTGCCAGGAGTAACGCCGATGCCCATAACGGTATACCGAGGCTGGGATCGTCTCTTGAGGTCCGTTGGTTCACGGAAGCCTTAAGCTGTAAAAGGCCTCGGATAACCTCAGTATTGCCGGACAACGCGGCGTAGTGCAACGGCCACCAGCCTGAGCTGTCAGATTTGTCGATCTGCCCGAGGCCGTTCTGGTGAAGGAAGTGTGCCACGGCACCATCAACTATCTCCTGAATATGAGTACTTTTGTATTGCACTCTTTTAAGGATTCCCTCCCCCACTCTGCCGTAAGCACCTAAACCCTAAACCCTAAACCCTAAACCCTAAACCCTAAACCCTAAACCCCAAGCCCTCAACCCTGCACACTAAACCTAAACCCACCGTCGCTGCCTCACTCTCCTTGGGGAGGATGCCGCCGATGGGCTCGATCTCCAGCCCCCGTAGGTGGACACTCTGCAAGTTGAGGGTGCGCCGGAAGGCAGGAAAGTCTCCTGCTCTCGCACATTGTAGCAACAGTAGTAGTTATAGCAGTAGCAACAGTACCAGTAGTAACGATAGTATTAGTAGCAGAAACCATAACAGGGACGCTATAACACTAGTAACACTAGCATTAAGAGTAACCGTAGTAGTGACCGTAACGAAGTTGAGTAGCAACAATAGTAGTTAGTAAAAACAGTAGTAATGGTAACAGTAGTAACAATAGTAGCAGCAGTACAGATAATAGTAACACTAGGAATGAAAGTAACGACGTCTCCTGCTCTGAGACATTGCATCATCTTGCGCATCACAATTGTCCGCATCACCGGCGCCAGTCTTCGGCGGTCTTCTTCCTTCGTAAACTCACCTTCTCCGACAGAACCTGTCGGAAAGGACGTCACGATGCCCACAAGTTCGACGCAGGTGCTACTCTGAATTAGAATCCAGGTGCTGTCCGGAGACAGCTCGCGCGCTGCCCTCTCTAACCTGGGTTCTTGTTAAGGACCTTAATGAAGTTTCCTTAGCAAGGCTGCATAGTTTTGCTATATCACCCTACTCTGGCAACTTAGCTGGAGTCCTGTAAAAGAAGCCCAGTCACCGGCACCACCCCCTCCGTGACCACGTCGCCGCACCCAACACTTTGGAGTCCGACTGGATCATCGGGCAAAGCGCCAGAAAGAATCTGCACTTGGCCACATACGCCGGGATGCTGTTGATGGCATCGGCCTGTCGGCTGCCATCACTCTCGTCGGCGCCAAAGGTCTGACGCTGCTCCAACTGCGGGATAGAAAAATAGTCATACCAGACAACCAACGGACAGGTCTGGAATTCAAGCTTCGGAAGAGGTTGGGCAGAAAGCACCAGAGTTTCCGTAACGAAGTCTACGGGCACGTAGCCGCTGCTGCTCAAGAGGCGCTTGAAGGCTTCCTGCAAAATCCTCATCTGCCTGCATCTATACAATCTTAAGATACATGAACATTTACATGTATTTCCGTAACTACATGCATTCATGTAATACATACATGCTTGTTGGTATATATCCCCCCTGCATGCTTTTCTATTTGTACTTTCTTACTATGAAGTCGTTTAAGCATTCAATCATTTAACCATCTGACCAGTTGACCATTTAGCTATGATCTAGCCAGTAAACTTTTAAGCAATCTCCCCATAGCATCAAACATTTCAGCAATCTCCCAATAGCAGCATATTGCCTGAACTCCGGGTCCGGGTGATGCTTCGAGACCCACTGGTGTGAAGTGAAGGCTGCCTTCGTCGTCGTGTTGCCATCGAAGACAACGAGCTGCTTTTGTGCCTTGTACATGTGCATATATAGATAGATGCTCTACATGCGTGAATGTAGAGATATAGATATATGCATATACACACACATATCTATATATATATATATATTATCTAGAAATATACACAGAAATATGTGCCCTGCACTCGGCCTTCAGCTCTTCGTGTGGCTGGATGTTTGTCATTTGCAGCAACAAATCGACTGCCACCGTGTACATCGGGAAGAGCATCGGAGCCTGAGCTGCATGGTAGGGTTTGGGGTTTAAGGCCTGGGGGTTTAGGTTTAGGGGTTTAGGGTTTAGGGTTTAAGGCTTGAGGGTTTGAGGTTTAACGGATTCACGTGTGCACGGAGAGCACAGACCCAAAGGCCATTCAATCAGGGATAGGGGTCAAACCAAAATAAAAATGGGATCAAAACAAAAATAAAAAGGGATCAACAACAAAATAAACCCTAGGCCCTAAACCCTAAATCCTGGGCCCTAGGCCCTAAACCCTAAACCCTAGACCCTAAACCCTAACCCTTAGCCTTAACCCTAAACCCTAAACCGGTTGTTTAACTTGTTTTTGATCCTTCTTTATTTTTTTGATCCGGCAGCCAATTCAATCATGCGCGGACAAACGCCTGAACGATAACCTACTACCTGTGCCCCTTGTCGCGCAGCAGACTTCTCTGATCAAGGGCAAACTTGGCAAAGGCTCCAAAAATGTCGAGCAACGCCGGTGTCCTCCGGCAAGGACTCGGCAAATAGCTCCAATGCGCTTCGGGATTTCCTCGAGCAGCAGGACATGACCTTGACGTCCGCAGCCTTCACCCTCTGCGCACGGTTTCTGAATCTCGAACCAAGAGAGATCAGCAGAGATCAGAAGAGATTAGTAGTAGTAGTAGTAGTAGTAGTAGTAGTAGTAGTAGTAGTAGTAGTAGTAGTAGTAGTAGTAGTAGTAGTAGTAGTAGTAGGAGTAGTAGCAGTAGTAGTAGCAGTAGTAGTAGTAGTAGTAGGTGTAGGTGCAGGTGTGAGTTACCCCCACATGGGGTGTGTTTAAGAGTATAAACTAGGGGTTAGCTTCTGTTCCGACTTTTTTAAGGCCCTGGGACTCTTCCAAACATGGATACCTGGGCGCACCGACAGCAGCAAGCCGAACACATCATGACAAAAGCCTACCCTGAACCCTGTATAAGCCGAAAAGCCTTCTGTAAAGCCCTGAGCTCGAAACCCTAAGACCGATGGGGTGGAAGGGCAGCAGAGCTGGGATTTGAGACCCTCAAACCCTAAACCCCCAACCCTAAACCCGTGCAAAGTGGCCTGCGCCAAGGCCTCCTTGGCCTCACGTGTGGGACTCAGGGGTGCTGTAGGGTTTAGGGTTAGGACTGCCAGGTTCTAGTAAAGGGAAGAAGGGCAGAAACTTGCGGGCATCCTAGTACACCCTTCCACTCGTAACCCCCAGAGCCTCACAAGGCCTGTTTATGCTCTTGAATCCACTGGTATCAACATCCACTTTCAACCCAAAAGAAATTCTCCTCCACTATCTTTTGGTTGTTGTGTGGTGGGGGGGTTGCCAGGATATCATCCCATGAAAAAATCGCAACAGAGTTCAAACATACCCAATTGTGGTACAGCAACCTGCTTTCGCATCAAGTGCGCAGAACTTTTAAGTCTGTACAACCAGAAGTCGAATGATTCTAATCACAATATGAGCATACTTGACTACAAAGGACTAGGGTAAGAGTCTCAGGTGGTGGGCTGAGGAAAAGCTATAGGGTTTAGGGCATAGGGTAAGAGTCTCAGGTGGTGGGCTGAGGAAAAGCTATAGGGTTTAGGGCATAGGAGACCCTGCTTGGAACTCTTTAGGGGTGGCTCAGTATCGGGTGAGGTTCATGGCGCGCCAGACAGGGCACTCGGAATCCATTCAGGCATTAGGGTGCTCTGAGCGGATGTTGCTAACTCCACACTCAAACACCCAAGGCCCCAAAGGTTGGGTGAAACGCACAGGATTCCCGCACCTCAGGGGAGGGGGTGGTCGGGGGGTCCCATGCGAGCCCAAACCTGACCCGAGCTCAGGAGATGTCCCAGCCTGCGCCTCGGCCAACTCCTTTTCTCGCCGCGCCTTCTCCTGGGGATCATGCGAAGCTGAGCCCCTAACCCCAAGTAGCCTTCGGCACTAGAGTCACTAGAGTTTGCAGATCTCGAGTGGTTCTAGAGCACCGCTGGGTCCAGCGAAACACCCGGGAAATCACCATACAGCACACATTTACGAGCTTCATGTCTTGCAGCGTTTAGGGTGCAGGATGTAGGTTTTTAGGGCATCCCCTTGAACCCTCAAGCATCTCGGCCTCAAGCGCGGCTGTATGGGCCTTGTATACACCCTCAACATACAAGTTCAGACCAGATCTCCAACAGTCCCCGGCGTGCGGAATCCAACATCCAAAGCCTTAACGCAAACAGTGCGGCGCCCAAAGCCCTCAACCCTGAACCCTAAACCCTGTCTTGCCTCCTCTAGGTCTAGCGCCCGCTTCTCGGTCTTCACCCTGGTAAACTCGGCCTGCACCTTGTGGGGGCGGGGGGGGGGGGGTTTGGGGGAGTGTTCAAGATTAGGGCCCTTTGGGGACCTTTGACCCTGCTGCAAGCCCTAAACCCACCTGCTTCTGCCAGCGCTTCGTTAATGGTTCCGGGGTCTTTGGTCAAGGCGCGAGTCTTTTGACTGGGCTGGGATGAGCAACAAGCACAGCAACCCAAAACCGCTCTGCCCCAACTCCCAAGAAACCCTAACCCCCAGCAACATTAAAGCTCTCTTTTACAAGCAGAGGAACCACGCCGAATGAGATTATAAAGCTAATCCTACAGCCGAATTAAACCAGAAACCCTTGAACCCTTAGACCCCCAAAAGGCAAACCCTTCAGAGGGAAGTCCCAGGGCGGACTCCAAATGCAAGCGAAGGCAGGGCCTCTGGTACCACGCGTTTCGTCAGGGTTCTACGGTTTTAGGGTTGTGGGGTTTAAGATCTAGAGGGTTATTTTGGAATTGAAGGGTTGTGGGGAGTTGCTTGCCCTGCCATCCTGTCCCTCAGTAGCCCCTTTCTGTGGAGCATTGGTGGTTAAGGGGTGTAGAGGTTAAGCAACTCAGGGCCACGGTACCAAAGCGTACTCGACGTTGGCTTTGCTCGACACGATGTTCGTAAGTACCTTGCTCTCCCAGGAAGGTTTAGGGTTTCGGAGCCTAGGGGGGTTTCGGAGGTGTTGGGGGGTATTTGTGTTTCGAGCCTGAGCTCGCAGTCTCTCACTCTCTCTTTCTCTCTCTCTCTCTCTCTCTCTCTCTTTCTTTATTTCCCACCCTCTCTCTCTTTCTCTTTCTCTTAAGCCACCGCACCCTCCCCCCTCCCCCCCCTGCCCCACGTTGTTGTGACAGCTGGAACAGCGCAGATCGTGGGGAGGTTGGGGTGGGCGGCCATCATAGCCTAGGACAAAATCTTTCGGGTTCTAAGGATTCAGGGTTCAGCCTTGGGCATACTATCATGAATACATATAGGGTTTAGGGCAGCTTGACTCTCCAGGGCTCCTGTGCCACAAAGCCAAGCCACAGCGCTGTAATGCATACAGAGCATCATGATCGACACCAGCAGGACCTGCCACAAAAAGGTCAAGCACTCACATGGTGGGATCCCTTACTGCCCCCACCCTGACCAGCTTTGAGCCCGGTCCCCTCCCACCCCACAGAAGAAGCCCGAAAGAAAACCCCTAAACCCTAAGCACAAAAAGAGATGGTGTAAGAGTCTTGCTTATGTCTGACTAACATTGGGTCGGAGGTATCCGCGAGGGTAGAGTAAAGGATTGCATGAATCTATAAGCCCAGGAGACCCTGTAAAACACTCAAGATGAACAAAAGGGTCCTTAGTTGAGGCTTAGGATTGAGGGTCTTGGGTGTAGAGTTTGAGCTTCTTGGGAGTTGTCTCTGCATGCTAGATATCCTGAAAGCCGCAATCTCGTGTCTTTGAGCCCCCCCCCCCCCTCACCCCCGCCCCCCAAGACCCCAATTTCACCACAAACCCTTACAATCTCCCAAGCCCCAAGCCCTGAACAAAAGTACCCTAAACCCTAGGCTCCCACCCCCACCCCCACCCCGCAAAAAAAACCTAAACCCTAAACCCCAAAGCGAACCCCTAAGCAGTTCCCCACTTCGGGCTGAGGATGGAGGACTTTGAGTTCGCGGGTGTCGGACCACACTATGGTGCGCCTGACATCTACTGGTTTAGGATTTGGGACTTTCACCCTTATACTGACAGTCAGAGTAGGGGGTACTATCATCCCTATTAAGGACTGTTAGTACAAGCAACCCTCAGGACTTGACAGGATTAAGGGTTCACAGGACTCTTAGGGTTTTGTCGAGGCCTCTTAGGGTTCGTAGGGGATTTTGGGTTTAGGGTAAATAGGCGTAAGGTTCACAGGGATTAGGGCGTCATTCGGGCTTAGTGGTTACAGGGTTTAGGGCTGGGCCTCAATAGGCCTTCATAAGGTTCCTGGGCTTCTTAGATGTTCTTAGGGTGTTCAGGGCTTCATCAGGGCTCAGGGCTTACTTAGGGCTTACCGTTCTGTGGGTCCGCGGGGTTAGCTCTCGAACATCTCAAAGGGTCGAAAACAGCCACCACCCTTTTGGGGGGCGGGTTGGGGAAACCAAACCACCAGAGCCCCCTTAAAGGTCAACCCCTCCCCCTCCAGAAAAAAAAACTCTAAACCCAAAGCCCTCTGTAGCATCTCCAGCTTCGAGGCAGCATGCGCCATCAAGCAGTGAGCTTTGCGGAACCGGTCCGCTCTGATGCCGAATCTCATCCTCTCCACGCGCAGCGGCAGGCATTCGACCGCCGGCATTGGCGCAGCAAGCGCAGACGCGGCGGCACAATGCGGCCCGACCCGCACATGCTTTAGAACCATGCGTCTTGACAAGGGCAACACAAGGTCTGGATATCTTGGTGCAGAGATGCTTCACGGGCGTTAGGGGTTTGGGGTTCATAGGGTATCGGAATCTTAGGTTTCACAGGGCTCTTTTGAGGCTTTACAGGATTTAGGGTTTAAATAGGGCTTACAAGTACCTTTTTGGGGAAAGACTTGGGAAAATCCAAACCACCAAGAGCCTCTAAAACCAGCCCCCACCCACCCACCCGCTCCAAAAAAAATCATCCAAGCCCGAAGCCCTAAACCCTAAACCACATCTGCGAGACGGCTTGTGGGTTGAACTTTTGGTTTCACGTTTGGGGCTCGGGACTTCAGGGTTTAAGCCTTTCAACCCCAAACCCACCGAAGAGCTGCCCTCTAGCATCCCCTTCGGCCACCTGCATCCCGGGGGACACGCTGGTCTCAGACGTGCCATGGTATATGGTCCTTGGCAAAGGGGGTTCAGGGTTTGGCTCATGGGGCCTTCTTCTTTTGGTTCAGCTCCCCTGAGTGCACCATGATGCCTACAAAGACTGCTGCCCTCATACTGGAAGCCCAAGGCCTCCAAGGCTTCAACCCTTAAGCCCTAGGAAGCACTTCGTCAGCGGAGCCAAGCAGCAGCGACAGGAAGAGAACTGTGTGTAGGATCCTCAGGTGACGAAGGGTTCAGGGTGCTCAGGGTGTGGGGGTTTAGAGTTTAGGGTTCGGGAAGCCCGAAAGCCATGACAAGCAGCTTTACCACCAAACTGCAGATTTCGGCGGCTCAGGGTCCTGTGCTTAAGGCCCCTGCAGGTCCTGCAACCCCAAATTCCTGAACCCCAGGTTGTGCGGTTCAATTCCTTAAGTAATGTTGGACTGACTTTAGTGTAAGGAGGGTCTATAATTACAAGTTTCCAACGGGTGGCCCTGCTTCCGTGCTTTTTTTGTATATATATATATACGCATATACATATACATATATATATATATATATATATATATATAAGTTTTTGTTTTTATTGTGTTTTCTTCTTGTTTTTTATCTTTTTGTTTGGGGGGGGGGGTCCTGCAATAAGCATGCAATAAGCCTTCGAGTATTCTGGCCGCATGTCTGCGGGTTGACGGGCTTACTAAGGCCTGAGGATGGGGGAAGAGCAAAAGGGCATTTTTTTTTTTGTTTGCGGGGGGGGGGGGGGGGGGCACTACCTGCAGGGGGTCCTTAGGTGAACACAACCCGAAGCCCCAAACCCTCAACCCTAACCATTCAGTGTAGAGGAGCATGTTGACGAAGATAAGCGCTCTCGGTAGTCGCAGGGCCTGGTAGGACCGTAGGCTTTAGGTTTATAGGGTTTAGGGTCTGAGCCCTCTGAACAATGTTCCTAGATAAGATTCCTTGGACCCGACAAGGGGAAATACACATAACCTAGGATTTAGGGTTCAAGGGGCTCAGGGTTAGGGTGTTAGGGTGTTAGGGTGTTAGGGTGTTAGGGTGTTAGGGTGTTAGGGTGTTAGGGTGTTAGGGTGTTAGGGTGTTAGGGTGTTAGGGTGTTAGGGTGTTAGGGTGTTAGGGTGTTAGGGTTTTAGAGTTGTTCTTTGGCTTAGGGTTTAGGTGCTTTACTACACTTTTGGTCGGTTTAAGCAGTGCGTCTTCGATACTATCATTCGAATCAGATCCGCTTTGCACCAGGAACCTGAACAGGGCACAGCAATTCGGGGGCATATGAAACCCTAAAACCCTAAAGCCCCAAGCCTTGCGAATCCACCTGAGACTGTGCGGTTCAGGTCCTCGAAGACCCTGTGCCTGCGCCGTACCAAAACAACTGAGGTCTCGAGGTAAAAACCCTTGAGCCCTGAACCCTAAACTGAAACAAACCCTGCCCCGGGCCCCTGGTAAGGTCGGAACCATGGACATCATCGTCACGAACACCATGTGGTTCAACCACACCTGGTGTAGGAGTTTAGGCAGGACTTAGGGGGTTTATCCGCGTGGGAGCTTCGTTGTAAGATTTTCTTGTGTAAGCACTTCGAAACCGAAACCCCATACCACAACTTCGAGTGCAACCCTGTGCAAGCTACTCAGAATTGAGCCTAAATCTTGAAGCCGCAAACTATAGTTAGTGCTTCATGGCCCGAGCACTTAAACCCTCAAGCACCACACTCTGTCCGTGTACTCTCTGAGGTATCTCTGAAGCGCGTAAACCCTGTAGGCCATAGTTTTTCGAGCCATGGAGTCAGAAACAAAGGTCTCATGTCCTCCAACGAATCCCAAAACCCTTCTAGCAATACCAGGAGGCTCATGGGTACATAGAGGTAGGGCGAAACATGAGTTTTTTTGCTATACCGCAACCCTGAGAAGGGTACGTACTCGGACTTTTAAGACCTTATTGGACCTCGGAGACTGAAACCTTACAGAAATCAGGCCCAAGCCCTAAACCCTAAACCGATGCCTCTCAAGTTTTGGACAACTGGGCACGATGTGTGCCAGTCCTTGACCTCTGCTTTCTCCTGAGGCCTTGAGCCCAGGACCCCAAAATCACACAGACTTCGCCTCCTTGTCAGCCCAAGACCCCTACACCCCAACTCTGAACCGGAAACCCCCAATTCACCCTCCACCCCCCCTACGCTCGCGCGGAGGCCTCCTCCACAAAGCGCCAGTTCTGAACCACGAGGTGCCGGACGATGGTGTAGCCTAGGGCTCGGGGTTCCGGGTATTTAGGGTTTAAGGACTTCGGATTTAGGGTCTTAGGCGGGGTTTGGGGCTTCGAGATTTAAGCCGTTTCGGAGCTTTAAGGGGTTCACTATAGGGCTTGAAGGTGTTAGGGTCTGAAGGATCTCGCAGGGGGATGGGGGGAGAATTATGACTTCTAGGATGTTGCGCTGCTGTTGATAGATGGCCGGAATGATGTGCTGCGTTGTATCGCGCCTGCAGGTGGAGGGAGATGACCCCATCCAAGTCCAATAACAGAGATGTAGGCAATGTTTTGGCCGGCCAAGAGCCAGCTTGGGGAATAGAAAGCAGGGTCAACTATACGTATCTAGGTACTACATTGCTGGGTTCCCCTTTCTGGGGTAACCCTAAACACGAAACCGGGTGATCCCGTCAGACACGGAGCCATCTGCGCACAAGCGAAGCGAGGACAAAACAACGCAGTGATTGTCAATAGGTATGCCTTATCAGCCGCCCCCCCCCCCCAAAGTATCGTGTGTGGCCAATGTCGCAGGAATAAGCATGGTAAAAAATCGAAAACCGCTCCATTCACCCTCAGACGATCTAAACTGTTATGCCTGCACTTGACGCTGAAATGTGGGGCGGGTCTCTAGTGTAAGCATACTCCTTTTTGTCTAGGCACCAGAACACATGCGACGCTTCTGAAAATTCAATTTCGACCCCAGCCAATGTACCTGCAGAATTCCTCAACCAGCAGTGCGACATGGGGGCCGAACCAGGCTGCAAGGAGGAGCCAAAGTAGGAGGCGGAGTTTGGGAGTTGGCGGAATGCCTCTTCAGGGTTTCCTGGCCCCCAAACCCCAAAATGCTCTTCCTGGCTCGAAGGCATCAGGAAGAATCCCTAAAACTCGCCGTAGGGTTTATCGGGTTCGACATGCAAGGGTCTGGAACCCCGGGCCCTGCACATCCGTTGATGGCTCCATTCTTTCCAAGTGCCAACATGATGCCTGCTCGACAGGGATTCCCTTTGTTTGTCCTGAACCCTGAACCCTGACCCCGGGGGGGGGGGAGGAGGGGTGGGGGGGGGGGGGGGCGGGTTCTCTATAATAGGGGCCCTTGGGTACCTTAGGCGGTTTAGAAAACACCTGCAAGCGTTTAGTAGGGTTTGGGGTATTTAGGGCTTTATAGGGCTTCTAGGCTGAGGTGTATAGGGTGTATGGGGCTTCGCGGTATATCGCGCTATGAACCTTGGTCGCGCCTCGGAGCCACACGAGGCCCGTGACGACCATGGGCACCTGGGACTTGGAGCTTCAAGCCCCCAAAGCCTTAAAGGATAAAGATCTAAAACACACGAAAGCCCTGCTAAGCCCTGATTAAACTCCAAAACTTGTACCCTAAACCCCAAATCACACACTTAAACCCCGGGACCCTTATGCTCTAAACCCTAAAGCACTCAGATTCCCAGATTCCTAGACCCCAAAAGCCCTACGCCCTAAAGCATAAGTTTGGGAACAACAAAGGAGGCCACACGCCGACCAGACATCCGAACCCGAGGGTTTCGTCTTCAGAGCTCAGGGTCTCGCAGCCGAGTCGCGACGTTTGTGTCACCGTAGACAAGGCTCATGTCCACCGCAATGTCCAGGCGTCCTGGTTTGGGGGCGCAAGAATTATGTAGAGTAAACCCTAAAACCCTCAACTCTAGATCCTAAGACCCCAACCCCAACTCCAAGTAAGCTCTGAAAACCTCATTGCAACTGCCAGGTGCCCTGGGCTGAACTTGAAAATTAAACAGCCCCAAGCGCTCTCAGCCCTAAACCCCAAGGCCATAATATGTGAACCCGAACCCAGTCAAAACACGACGTGACATGTTGGTCAGGGTTCAAGGCAACTTGCATGGGGCGAAAAGTAGGAGTCCCTTTTGGGATGCCCCTTCGCAGGGGAGCACATGCTATACTTGGGGTATGGAAGTGGAACGTCTATTGTAGGAGATACCTTTACGAGATGCCCCTTTTGGAGCAGACCTCAACAAGGGCTTTGCATTCACCGCGAATGGAGCCCGATGAGCTTGCCGCATGCAGGTTCAACTCTAGGGGTTTGGGATTTGGGCTTCAGGTTGAGGATTTGGCCGGGTTTGGAGTTCTGTTGGTCTCATAACTTGGTACCCCAGTAACCATAGTATAATAAGGGCACCCTTTTTTGGTTGGATAATTTCTAAGGGAACCTTAAACCAAAAAAAGGGAAAAGGGTATCACTGGGCTACCAAGATAAAACAAAAAACATATTGACGCACAGACCAAGTGTCTGAGCAGGGACAACACCACGGTGAAGACGCAGAAAGGCGCGATGACCTGCTGGGATCTGATCTTCGTTACAGGCTAGGTCCTAAACCCTAAACCCTAAACCCAAACCTCCTGGTTGGAGGTCCCAGGAGGCATGGAATCTGCAGGGTTGGCCATGGCATGTAGAGCTCTCACTCCCGAATTTCCTTTTCCACAACAGCAACGACACGAAATCCTTGGTCTTACTCGTTCAGGTGCTATACCTGCGATGCCTTGTGCATGTAAAAACTGCGTGCGCCCTCACCGGGCCATGTGTTGTTTGCCCCTCACCGGGCTTGGGCCGCTTCACAGCGACATGCATGACCTTCTTCTCGGAAAAACGTGAGCACACCAGCACTCCTCCTCGCCTTGTGGGCTCGCTGCCCACTAGGTGTCTCATTCGGGGTGCTCAATGTCCATCATGTCGGCGTAGCAGAGCATCATTGAAAGGTCTACGGTAGTACAAGGGGTAGCGCTCCAAACAAAACGAACAAACCTGGTACTCCGTCACGCGCGACCGGACTTCCCTCATTCCACGGCAGTGGAACAAGTGCACCTTTTCTCCACGTTCAGACTTGTAGAAGACACCTGTGAAGAGCTCGAAGTCGTACTCGGGGCTCTGCCTCGTACGAGGCGGGTCGGGCACTTGGCCCACTTGTGTTTCCTCGGCAACCGCCGTGGTTGTCCGAGCTGGCTCCACATTTTCCACCAATCGTGTAGTTGGCGCAGTAGCTGACGACGACGATGACATAGCCACAGGAGAACCCTGACTCACAGGAGGCGAGGACTGCACCTCTTCCGCCCGCGATCCCATCAGCTCCTCTTGAAGGGCTCTCGTTGTCTGATCTCGGATTCGCAGAAGTCTCCGGGCCCTTCGGACTGTAGCCTCATCACTACCACAGCATCTTCCAAGGCACCACTTCATCACCTCCCAGATTCCAATCATCGCCACACCACAAAGCATCATCAAGCCATAGAACTCGATTCCAGCGTCGTAGGGCAGAGGGTCCTTCTTAGGCTCCTGGGGCAGCTCTGCTCCCTGCGTGCCCTTTACCAAGGCACATACCACCAACATCATCATGATCCTCATCTGGTTGAAGCGAACCTCCAACTCCGGCACCTTGACCCCGTTCAGGATCACCTCTTTCGGGCCCTCCAGGAACTCTCCAACTGTCATCATCTTCCAAAGAACACGAAGATCACGCAGTCGTGGTGCAGGAACTGCCTTCGTTCCCATGTCCGCCGCCTGCACTTCCCCCGGGGAGTGCTTCAGCTCCAGACGCCCCGACGCTGTTTCCTGACGCAGGAATCGCGCCCGTATCCTAAGGTGACGTGTCTTCCAGCTTCCCGGGGAACTTGACGCGAGCCCCAGTGCCGCCAGGTTGTCGATCAACATGGTGACGTCCACCTTCGGATGAATCTCCTTGATCCACTCCTTGATGCTCATGGCTTGCTGGTAGGCATTGATGACCTCATACAACTCCGCCTCCGCCACCGAGAGAGATATCACGGGTTGTCGCGCCATTCTCCAAGCCACAAATCCTCCATGCAACATCGTCGCAGCACATCCGAAGCTGCGTCCGCCTCCCGGCGCATAGCTGGCGTCTGAATAAGCCAGCACAGTCGGTCCTGTGCCATCGTAGGTCAAGCCGAGGTCCACTGTGTCACGAAGATAGCGCAACACCATGCGCCCCAGTTTCAGCGCAGCCTCAGGACATCGGGTAGCGGCACTGCATACATGAGCCACAGCAAAGCTCACGTCAGGTCGAGTCCGCATACTGAGCCATAACAGTTCCCCAGCCAGTTTCTGAGCAGCATGCACCGCCGAAGGATCCGGCTCTGCCTCCTCGGCTCCATCCTCCGGCTCGGGGACCTGTGGCACTGCCTCCCGGGTTGCAGGTACCAACGACGGAGTCCATGTTTCCACACCATGCTCACGCAGGAGATCTCCAATGTAGCCCCCTTGACACACGTGATAGGCGATCCCTCCGTCCTTCATCTTTGCTGCGTATCTCCATTCCCAGGTAGCGCACAGGGTCCTTTCCCACAAACTCCAGCGGACTGCATTTCCATCCAGCGCCCTCCTCCTCAGTTCCATTCACCAGCCATGAGTACATCTCCTCGATGTGGGCCCGCTTGCCGAGGAACAACACGTCATCGACATAAACCACCATCATCGCGATGGTCTCCTGTGGATCATCCACCGGATGCAAACGCCACACCGACTCGTCCGTTTCAAGCTGCATGAACTTCATGTCGCGCCCATCCACCGTCAGGCGGGCGTTGCGAATCCGCCTGTCCCGAAAGATTCCCCACAGACGAGGAGCCTCTCGCAAGCCATACAAGACTCGATCCACCTTGTACGCTGTTCCCGGGGGCACCACACCAGCTTCCACCAGAATCTTCGGAGCCGTCACCGCGTATTGCGTAGCACTCTCCGTCATCGGTGTCAAGGTGAAGGCGCTGTTAATGTCCGTTCCAGCTGCTTCCCAGTTTCGACTCGCCGCAGTCGCCAGTGAACATCTCACACTCTCGGCCTTTGCATTCGCGGTGTAGAGCTCCGTGGTGTCACCATCCTTGACAAAATTCCCGCATATTACGAAACGGGTTTTCCGTTTGTATTTGCTCTGATTCACATCCTCCGGCGGCTTCACCGTGAACACAGTTTTGCCCGGCACCAAGATCAACTCACCCGCTTCAGATTGCCGCTTTGCCTGAGACAAAGGTATTGGTCTCAAAGTCCCGGATGTCTCCAGCGTCGCGATCTCCTTCTTCATGCTCGGCACCCAGTCGGTCAAGTGCTCTCTTACCTCCTGTAGGCTGACGTTGTGCACCACTTCCAAGGGCCCTTCAAGTCCTTGCAGCAGCTGCTCCACATTCTGGGTCACCGCTTCCTCCACCGAAACCTTGTTCACACGCAGCATTTTCAAGCGAACTTCATCCACATGAGCTTGGTTGTCCTGCATGAGATAGAGCTCCATGTAGGCGACGGTCTCTTCCAGGTTGTTGATGACGGTCTTCACATGCTCATCCACAATGCCCGTCTGCCTCTCTTGTCTTTCCCATATCGCCCTTTCTTCCTCCAGCAGTTCTCGTGCCCATAGAAGTCGTTCTTGTACTCTTTCACGAACATGGTCCTGGACGGGGAACGTTGGTGTTGCTCTCAATTCACCCTCGCCTCCATCCCCTTCACGCACAAACTTCATTGTCCAGTGCACTCCCAGCTCCACATGTCCCCCGGGTACATGAACACTTTCATTCCAACCACCACCCTTCTCGATGTCGTTCCCCTGCAATACCTTCTGCTGCGGCTCCTGAACATCGTCTTCCTCCTCCTCATCTGCCCCAACAGGCACCATGAAACCCATGTCCCGCAAGAGGTTGTAGTTCTCAGATCCCACATTCTTGAACTTCCTTGGAACATAGCCCACCACGGTGACTCGGGTTCCTGTCCACGGCATCGTCGCGTGCCACCTGTGAGCCCACAGAGCTTGGATCTTGCCCTTCACGTCCAGAGTTCTTCCACGCACCAATCCCTTGGGTGTTGCCCTGTACACATCCAGCGCCGTGTTTTCTTCCAGGTACGTCTGCTCCCACACTTCTCCTCCAGAAAAGTCACCCATGCCGTACACCGAGTTCGCGAACTCTCGCTCGTTGTGTAGGTCACGATGAGGTAGTAGCTCCTGGTTCACGTTCACGACGATGGTTCCGAACGGCATTGGCTCCTTCATCTTGTTCCTGAGGAAGGTGGTGAGGAAACGGGTGACCTTTGGGAACTTGGTCGTGTTGGTTTGCACGCCCCAGACTCCTCCGTGGACGTAGGCCCCCGTGCTCCAACTTCCACACCAATCAAAGCCCTGTGTTCCCCTCTTTTTCGGACCACTTGTCAACTGAAGTGCTCGGACGATCTCCAGCGCATCCTCGTCCTCGTACTTGTCATATTCAAGTTTGTCGTGGGCCCTTTGCTCCGCGATCTCCTCGTCTCCATCTCCTTGCCCTTCTTGTAGCACACGTACTCCCGGGCCATCTGGATCTTCCAATCGCCTCTTTCCACGAACTCGCCGTCCTGGATCTACGCGATCTGCCACCCATGGTTCATCTCCACCAGAGGGTACTTCATCATCCCGAACCACTCTCATGTGCAACGTTCTGTGCCAGGTTCCATCCGCCAGTTCAAGTACATGCCCTTCACGCACATCATCGGCCGGACCCAGGTACACTGCCTCCTCCCACCTTGGGTCGAAAGGCCCCACATCCTTTTTTGTCTTCACCATCACTTGGGACCCGAACTGAATCGGCGTCATTGTCTTTCCAAGCTGACGATTGTTGTGCGCTGCACACGCATGCTTCATTGCACATGGCCAGTACTTCTTGTTCAAGCCGGAAGCCGTGAGCAACACACGTGCCCGAGCCTTCAGCCACTTCACCTGATTCTCTGCCATGGCGTTCTGCGTCGGGGCCAAACCCTCCGTGTAGGTCTGGTAGATGTCCCGCTCCCGGCACCACTTTCGCAGTTGCTTAGTCCTGAACTCACGTGCCCTGTCAGAGTGTATCCTGGCCAGTGGAAACCCATTGGCCCTGAGGTAGATGTAGAGGTCCTGGACCGCCGCGAGGATGTCCGCACCCTTGTGCTTGGCGAGAGGTATTGCGAACCTAAGGACCTGAAATTCTTGGGGCTTGTTCAAGTCGCCCACCAGTCTCTTCCATTCCTCCTCATGGTCCTTGTCCTCCTTCCTTTCCACCTCCTCTTCAGCTGCTTCTGGTTCAGGACCTTCTTCCTCCACCTCCTCCTGGCCCAGGTACTCATCAATGTCATCAGGTATTGGCATGTCCTTGGAGATCACATCAAAGGCCTTCGGGAACACATAGGTAGCGGCCAAAACGAACTTGTACTTGCTGGCCCTCCCATTGTCATTCCGCTCGTCTATTCCCTTTTCAGCAAATGCGCCACCAATGTCCAGGCTCAAGACGTAGGCATCCCTGTGAAGCACCCTTCTCGCCGGCCGCCCCGTTCCCGCCGCCGACAAGCATACCGAGCAATCTCTTCTAAACGGCCAATGCCCCGCTTCAACGTGACGTCGCCATTCTTCCAGCTGCTTCGGGGTGAAGGTGTTCATCGCCACAGAGATTTCGCCTCTCCATGCCCATCTACGGATCCCCTTCGCCAGTGCCTCTCGTAGTCCCGGAGCCCAAGAAGCCATGTCCTTCGAGTTCTCGGGTTCCGGCCATTCGCGCCTCGTATCCTTCAAGCCACTGATCTCGTCCAACTCCATGGTAGTTATCAACCCCGTCGGTTTCCTTTGAGGATGCCCAAGTGCGCCTTGATCGAACCGGTACATGTGCATGCCGTTGTTCTTCATGTGCTCGACCAACTTCGTTCTCCAAAACGATGCACACTTCTCCATGATCTCATTGGACACTGCTCCGGGCTGCAAGAACTCGCGCGGGTCGTCGGGATGTTCCATGCCAAACGCCACTGCCGGACCCCTATCCCTTCTCGGGTAACACATGTCCAAGCCTGCTTCTGCGACCAGCCACAGCCACACCATGCGCAAGATCAGGTTGTTGTCACCTCTCACCAGTGCTTCTTCATCCCTTGTCAGTTGCCCAGGAAGACCCCAAAGATGTTGCGCCGACCTCACCGGCCGTGGTGCATTGTTACGCCCCTGCAGTTCGCGATGTCGTAGAAGGGAAAAGGTCCTGCAAGGCGGTCCCCCCACAATGGCATGTATCTTCCCCTGTGAGGCCGCCCACAAGAGCAGCGCGAAGATGCCGCCGTTGGTTGCGATGTCCCACGATTTGGACTGAGTAAGGTCAATCTCCAGCACTTCTGCCATAGATGCCTCACGTGTTTCACCCCGTGGACCCTGAACCCTGCACCCGGTCAAGGTCTTGATCGGATCTGAGGATTCCCCCTTCCCGGAGAACAAGTGCACAATCCATCGGCGGCTTGCCCACAAGGATCTCCGTCTTGCGCGATTCAATGGGAGCGACTTCATCAACTTCCAGGCCTCCTCGTTGCTTTGCGGGACTTTCTCAAAGATCCGGATCTTGTCCTCAAACGGCACGTCTGACATGAACTCCGCACTCAGAACGGCTCGCAGACCATCAGAGGGATCCCCCGTTACGACGTAGTCCTTCAAGAAATCCGCCCAGTTCCTTCCCTCATGCGACCTTGCCACCTTGATCGACGTCTCCAGCTCCTGCATGGTCCTCAGCGCTTCATCGGCCTTGGTGCCCTCCAACTCCGCAATGAGCCTCAGAGCATCACACTCTCGGACTTCCGGGCACGACGACCGCGTGTAGACTTGTACTTCAGGTCGGCTGGGGTGTCTCAATCTGCATCCGCGCGCGTTCCAGACGAACTCATACCCCAGCTGTCTAACAAGGGTTCCAAGGGGCACAATTGGTTGAGCTTGGTTGTCCCCCAAGATCGTTCCCTTGTCCGACTGAGGCAACTCAATCTTGGTGTCCCCGGCCAGCGCAACTTCCACCTTCGCGGCCTTCTTCTTCTCCTCCACAGTGCCCGGTCGTAGTGCATGAGTGGCCCCACTATCCAACAGCCCCATTTTGCTAACTGCTGGCAACGTTCCAAGGGCCTGAGCTCTTCGCACCTCCTCACTCTCAGCCGAGGTGATTCATCGTGGCACTGTGCTCCATCAAGGACTTGACCATTCTCTGCGCGTTCTCCAACATCTGCTGCATGTCCATAGGCGTGCCAGGTATAGGATCATCGAGCGTAGTTCTCGTTGCCATTGGAGACGACGCCATCGTACTCGCCTCCGATATCACCGTGGCCACATCATCCGCCTTGATCGTCCTCTGGGTCTCTGGTTGCATCGGCTTCGCCTGCACTTGCGCCGCCGTCGGAGTGGTAGGTGTAGAAGCCGTCGCAGTCGTAGTGGTACCTTCCGCCGGCCTTGTAGGACACGCCTTCGATTGATGGCCCTTCCCACCACAGTTCCAGCACCGTTCTCTCTTTGCATCCCGGTCCGGCCAACTATGGACAAACCGGCATGCCTTTCCACGTCTACACCCACCATCCGAAACACCAAAGAACTTGCAGGGTTTTTGCGACCCAGCACTCTCCCCCTTGGGTTGGTTGTTGGCTGCCCCACCTGTAAGACCCTTCAGTCTGGCCTGAGGACTGTTAGGCGTGGTCGATGGCGAGTTGTTGCCCGGCACCCCCTTTGGTTTTCTGGAGGCCAGCTGCTCAAACTCCGCCAGGAGAGCCTTATGCACCGCCTTCACGTTGTCCTCCACCGGCACGAAGTCGACCTTCAGTTGGTAGCGGACCAGGTTCATACGAAAGGCCACCTCATGGTGGTCCAACAGCGGCTTCTTCACCAAGACGTCGATACCTCGGAGGAGCACCGACGGGTCTGGTATCACGACCCCCAAATCCTTGGCCCTCTGGAAGTACCTCCACCACAAGCGCAAACCATCCACGGCCTCAGCTGCAGTACTTGTCGCTGGCGGCGACTCCAAATGGCGCAGCAAAGAACTCTTCTCCATCACAGATCCCGGGCGATACAACACCATCAAACGGCTCAGGATTTCCAGCGAAGATCTCACTCTCGACGCCACAAGTTCCCGCCTGATGTCCTCAGGCGTCGATGCCAACAAGAGCGTGGCCGCCCTCCGATCAACGCGCTGCCACCTTGCCTCCTGCAGCACAGGGGAAGCCAAAGGTGCCAGGTTGAGCCGATTGAAGTGATCTGCCTTCTGGTAGGAGTCATAGTACGCCTTGGCACAATCCTTTACCTCCTGCCACCATTCCGCCGACGAAGTTGAGAGGTCTCCCATAGCGTGCTCCAGGCAGTGGAGCCAGTCCCCAAAGTCCACGCTAGCACTATCACTCAAGGCGGGAAGCATCGGAATGTCCCCCACCGGCTGTGCACGTCTTCGGTCCTTTGGGACTTCGTAATCACCCGCTCCAAACCCTCCAACAGCCTGCTCATGGGATCACCTCCAGGACCAATTGACGGCTGTTGCCTTTCTCCTCCCGACCCCGGCGGCGCTACTGCAGATGCCCCAGCGGGCGGTTGTCTTGCTTGCACAGCACTTCCTGATTGACTAAGGTGCCCTCCCAGAACTTGTGGTGGACCTCGTGGATAGACCAACGGCTGCTCTTGACCTCCTGCTGCGTCACTCTGACCAGATGGCATAAAGCCAAAACGACCTCCTGCTGCGTCACTCTGACCGTTCAAAAAACGACCAGGTAGCGGACCAGGATTGCCTCGAGATTCGGTGGAAGCTCCTTGCTGAACTGGACGTAAACCATCTAAACCTCCCCCAGGTAGCGGACCAGGATTGCCTCGAGATTCGGTGGAAGCTCCTTGTTGAACTGGAGGTGAACCATCTAAACTTCCCCCAGGTAGCGGACCAGGATTGCCTCGAGATTCGGGGAAAGCTCCTTGCTGAACTGGAGGTAGCGGACCAGGATTGCCTTGAGATTCGGGGAAAGCTCTTTGTTGAACTGGATGTAGCGCACCAGGATTGCCTCGTGGCCCAAGTTGGCCCGACGGACCCGGCAAGGCCCCCACCAGACCATTCCACAGGTGTTGGCCCCATCCCTGCCCAGGACGAGACCTTGCTGCATGTGGCCACTGCCCTTCTCCCATGCGTTCTCGCTCCAATTGCATCCTTCCCATCTCTTCTCTCAAGCTACTTGCTTCCCTTCTCGACTCCTCCAACTCCCTCATCATCCCTTGCAGTTGTCCTTGTAGCTGCTGACGCACTTCTTCCTTCACCGCTTCATAGGTGCTTCCTCCAGAACTGCCACCACCATCCATAGGCCTCGGTCCCACCCCGGTGGCACCATACAGCAGTGGAGCTCGCTGCTCCATTGCCCTCATCTGTTGCCTCTGCTCATCATCAAACAAAGGCGTCCTCGATGCCTCATCCCGTTCCCCATGCGACGTAGGTGACTCCAATGCCCTCTGCGATCTCGACGGTCTCGTCATAGGCGACGGAAAGGGACTCGGCATCCACTCCGGGGGTGTCACCTGCTGTGACTGCCCCATAGCCTGGAAGAAAGCTCCCAGGCGAGAAACCCAGGTCGGCATCGCACCACGCGGTTGTGCCTCTCTTCCCATCTGACTGCCTTGCGCATTCCAGCTGAAACCTCCAGGTTGTTGATGCCCTCCACTATTCAGGCCATCACGCAGCATGCCCATGTCCCCAGCTTCACCGGCCGGCTCCACCTCCCTCGTCATTGAGGTTGAGGCCACCACAGCTTGCATGCCACCTGCAACCACCGCTCCAGAGGCTAGCGCCAAGGCCTGAACTCTTGCCACTTGACCACTTGTACCATGCCCAGAGTCCATGCTATCTCCAGAAACCATTGCTCCATCCACACTTCCAGCCACACCAGTGCCGCCAGCTTCCAGCGCACCATCCGGCCTTACGGCCTCCGGTTGGGCTCCATGAGCCTCTCCACCATCCAAAGCTGGTCTTACGACCCCCGGTTGGCCCCTCTCGGGCCCCGCAGCTGTTGTTGTCATTCTCGGCGAAGTAGGGCGAGCACCACTTGGGCTCATAACCTCCTGGTTGGAGGTCCCAGGAGGCATGGAATCTGCAGGGTTGGCCATGGCATGTAGAGCTCTCACTCCCGAATTTCCTTTTCCACAACAGCAACGACACGAAATCCTTGGTCTTACTCGTTCAGGTGCTATACCTGCGATGCCTTGTGCATGTAAAAACTGCGTGCGCCCTCACCGGGCCATGTGTTGTTTGCCCCTCACCGGGCTTGGGCCGCTTCACAGCGACATGCATGACCTTCTTCTCGGAAAAACGTGAGCACACCAGCACAAACCCCTAAACCGTAGCCCTAGACCCGTAATTACATGGTGCCGGCCTTTGTGTGGGGCAGCCAAACTGCCTATTTGTTGACCATAGGTTTGGGCTTTGTGCTGAGCCTCACAGCAAACAGCAATGAGTAGTGGAGGGGAGGGAGGAATGTCATCCTCGAACAACTGACAGAAGAATCCTATAAGTACTGCAGACCCTAAAGCCTGGAACCCCAGGAGCCCTCCCCCCCCCAAAAAAAAAAAAAACAGCTCTCAGCATTGCAGCAAGCACCTGCGTGAGAGATTCGTAGGCGATGATCGCTTCGATGCCATCCTCGAGAGAATTAGCTTGACGCAAGGTACGCTCAAAACCCCCACTCAAAAACATCCAAAAACTTTGCATCAAAAGATGCCTCTCAAAAATCCTCATTTTAAAAACCATCGGCTCCATAGATCCTGTAAACCTACGGGTGCAACAACAAATGAGACCCAGAAGCCAGCTGCATCTTGAAGCTTTTGTGCCTCTCGGAACGGTTTCCAGGTGAGGGCTTGGAGCTGCAGGGGCTTCGGGAGTTCAGAGGTTTCGAGACTAGGGATAGGCTTCGCAGAACGGCGTGGGGTGACGGGACTCATTTTTAAGATCCGTGGACTATAGGTTGCCTAATGAGGCTTATGGGGAGAACACATGTCCTACATGGCCTGATAAGGCTCATACGGGGTATGCACCCCTGAAGACTCCTTAGAACCAGAGGGCTGTTCGAAACAACTGACCGGTTTTCCAACCCTCTGCAATCAAGACTAACCAGTAAGGGAAGTTGAAAGGCATTCCACATTGGTGCCTGGCGTATGCGGGGTGTACAAGAGTCGCTTAATCGGGTCCCAAAGCAAAGCAGCCTCCGCATGAGGATGAAAAAAAGGCTTCTGAGACATGTCTGCCTTTACTGCTCCTGCAGGGTATGGGGGTTTACGATAACAAGGGACCCTAGCACAGACCCCCAAGTAGTAGGATGCCCTTGTAATGGTACCCCCAATATCGTAAACCCCCAAAAGGGGGGGGGAGGTTGGGGCCGAGGATTTGCAGCGGCCGCAGTGTCTGATTAACCAGCTCCAGATGCGAGCCTCGCATCGCCGTCGCTCTCATTTTCGCTCATCTCCGGGAGCACCTCTTTGAAGCAAAAGAAGGAGAAGGCCCCCCCCCAAGTTTCAAGTTGTAAGTGGGGTGTAGATTGTAGAGAGGCCCGCAATTGAGTATACAAGTCCATACGGATACCACCGGCTACCAGTTCCTTGCCGATATTACGATTTCATAGCAGGGTGTTATGGCCTTAGGGGTTGACACCGCACCACCCCCCAGCCCCCCAAGCCCTAAACTCTAAGCCCAGAATACCCACACCCTAAACAAACCCTCAATACTGCTTATGGGACTGGGGCAGCGGCAGGGTTCCACTGTGGCTTCAGAGTTTGGGGTGTGTGGTGGGCTTAAGGTTTAGGACTTGGGTCGCTGTGTGTTGAAGCCTGTGGGGCATGATTGTAATATCTGTCAGGTGTGTGTGTGTACATGTATACACACGCTTTTGTACATGTGTAGACTCTCTCTGTCGCTCTTCCTTTCAGAGGCTGAACCCCCGATGCAGATGTGACTTAAGAGGCCTGAGCCGTCACGAGGAAGACGGGGTGGCAGTTGGCAGCTGACAGTTTGCGGCTCGGGCAGCCCCCCTCACAATGGCAAAAAAGAGTAGGAGGATAAGACTTATAGGGGCCTACAGTTTGTCCTGAAACAGACTCGAACGCACGGAATGATACTCTGTGGGAGACCGACCCAGGCCTACAGTTTAGGGACGACCGAAACCCTCAAACCCTGCAATCCCAAGTCCGGGCCACGGATGTCAGCTGCTTCTTGAGCCACTTGCGCTGGAAGCTCTGTCGGAAGTCGTCGACGAAGTCCTGCAGCCGCTATCGGGCTTTAAGCGCTGTGGGTCAATTGGGGTCGGGTCCCTCACTAGGCGCAGTCTTCAGCCCAGGGCAGTTCGTCCCACGAACCCACGCAGGCGAAGCCTAACTTAGGGGCGAGACCCCACGAAGCCCACCTTCACGGACCTACCGACCCTTAAAGGAAGATCCCTCCACCCTGAAGATACAAAAACAAACACAAACCCTAAACCCTAAACCCCAAACCCTAAACCCCGAACCCTAAACAGGGGGACCCTATGAAACTCCCCGTAGAGTTTAGGGCTTTGGGGCCACCGAAGTTGGAGTTCTGTAGAGTGAAAAGCACATTTCCCAAGGAGTGTTCCGAAACCCGAAACCCGAAACCCTAAACCCTAAGCCCTAAACCCGAGGCCCTCAGAAACTTGCTGTGGTGCCGAGAGGCCCAGAATTTCACAGAGTTGCTGTACTGGTAAGCCTTCCAGAAGGCCACCAGAAAATAGATCACTACCTGGGCAAGCGCCGAAAGTTGCGTTGTGAAGGCTTTTGGGGTTTTAGGGGATTTCGGACTCTGCAGATGAACTCTAGCCAAAAGCCCTCCCGAAAACTCTAAACGGTGCACCCTAAACCTCTGAGTAACATTATGACACTGGTTTTCGAGTCGCAGGCCCCCAAACAAACCATCAACGACAATTAACCTGCCCCGAAAGACGAAAAGCCGCAACACCCTAGAACTCCCGAACCGTAAACAGAGGTTGGCCCTCTTGAACACTTTGAAGAATAGGCCCGGGGGGCATTTTCCTCTTAAACCCCACCCGAATATTTGTAAAACATATCCCCAACGTTCACACTGGGCCTGAGAAGTCCTGAGGCCTAATCTGGTGACCCCTGCAAAATCTTCAGCCCTGCAAACTCCTCAAACCGGTTATGTAGTCATAATACGTCTGTCATGCTTAACCCCGGCCCGGGTGCTGGAACTCCCGCGAACCCCCGCGATCTAGGCTAAGGCAGCCCCTTTCGGAATGCAAGCCTGATCCCGCACGACCAGAACAAGCAGAGGGTTAGACCCTGAAGCCTCAGCCTGAAAGCGGCTAAAGGTCCAGCATATAATTGTATATTATATATGTAGATAAGACCCTGAAGCCTCAGCCTGAAAGCGGCTAAAGGTCCAGCATATAATTGTACATTATATATGTAGATATAGAGAGAGATACGCAACCATATGCTTTTTGGGGCCCAGCTGCCAGCAGCAGTCTTATCCACCACCACCAGGCAGGATCATTGTGCTCGCTCTCTGTCAGCAGCATGGTAGGCTCACCTCCGCATGTAGCCAGAAGGCCTAAGGCTGAACCCCAAAGTATGGGCCCTTTTTTGGGGGTCTCTACTTCTGGAAGGCTCGGCAGTACAATAGGACCCCCCAAAGGACAATCCTCCTAGCTTCGCGAAGGGGTGTGCTGGAGCTCGTGAGTGGTTCAACCGTATAACTCTAAACCCTGAACCCGAAACCCCCCCCCCCTACCCCTACAAGGATCTATTGGTATCGATTGAATCTTCGGCAGCACTGCGGAATTTAACAGCTCGGGTTCTCCGACGCTTTGATGTCACGTTGTAGGATTCTCGGGCTGCTCTTCACAAGCACAACACCGTGCTCCAACATATCCGACCGCCAACTTGGAATGTCCACAATTCACAGGGTGTAGGGCTTGGGGCGGCCTAGGATTTACGAGGCGACGGCTTGCAGTTCCGGAAGTCACTTGATTGACCATACCGTTCCCACAGGAGGCGACACCCTCAGAGCCCATCACTTGCTTTGCAAAGCAATAATTACTGATGTCTGCGCATGGAACAAACTCTCAACCCTAAACACCCTCCAATGCCCAACTCCTACCTCCTCAACCCTAGATCCCGAGCCCTCAGCCTGAACCCCAAACCCAGCGCCCCCTCCGCCTCCCGGCCAGCCTGGTATTCAGCAGCTAGCAACAGCCGAAGGATGAACTTCTGCTTTCAGCTCAGGGTTCAGGGCTGAGGGTGGAAAGTGTTAAGCTCTACGTATAGGGTTTAGGGTTTAGGGTTTGGGGTTTAGGGTTCAGGGTTCAGGGGTCTGTGGCTTGCATGGTTGCATGTTGCAAGTAGGGTTGAGGGTTGAGGGACTTATGGCTGGGGGCCTACACCCCTTCAAGATGAGGGCCCGCTGCCTACTTCTTTGCAGGGTGGGTTTAGGGTTTAGGGTTTGGGGTTTAGGGCTTAGGGTTTAGGGTTTAGGGCTACAGGGAAATTCTGCATGGGGGACTTTGCCTCTCGTTTGCACGGTTCCGGCCGCAACGGCTGCGGCTGCCATAAGGCATTCTCTGGGGAAAAAACAGTAAACATCCGAACCCCACAGTGAATACCCGTACATCATAAACCCCACCCGCGGCTCCATGTACCTACGACTTATTACCCTGAGTTTTTTTTTTTGGGGGGGGGATTACCTACTAACTTGTAAGGTTTGGGAGTCACGGGTAAAGCCTGCAATCGACAGCTGGACAGCTCCCTTAAGCACCCTAAACCCTCGACCCTCAACCCTAAAACACCAAAACACCAAAACAGCCTTCGACAATTCTTGGCATCTGTGCAGGAACTATGCCATCCTTGCCCTCAGCCCGGGTTGAAGTCAGGGCCCCTTCCCCTCAAAACAAAAACTAAACAACAAAACTAAACCTCAAGCCCATTAAAGGTTTGGTGATTGGGACAGTTTAGGGTGCATTCATGGCTCAGTCAGGGATAGCTTCGGGCACCTATCTTTCCACCAAGTGCTATACTCAAGGAGTCTTGTGATCTGACTTGTTCAGAGGGTTTAGGGTTTAGGGTTTAGGGTTTAGGGTTTAGGGTTTAGGGTTTAGGGTTGCTATGCCCTGGCCTTTCCAAAACCTCGGGAGCAGAAAACACACTAAACGGCAAATTGCAGGGATAAGCCACAGGCAGAGGGCGATGCACAGATCCATTTTTATAACAATTATGCCGACGATGTGGGAAACCTCAGCCTCAGCCCAAAGTCTGAACCCGATTATCCTGGCCACGATCCTGTAGAGACGCTTTCAATCGGGCTAAGCAGTCTCTGATGACGGGCGAGCGTTTAGACACTTACCTTGTTCTGTTTTGCACGCATGGAGGCCGGATACTTCCAGACGTTTTCCGACTGTTGTACATACAATGAGGAAATACAAACACGGACTTTCCCATTAATGGGGGGGCTCTTGTCGGGGTTGGGACCTCTTTGGGGCCTGTAGCCTCCTGATCTGGTTTTGGGCTGAACTTGGGCTGAGAAACGGCAATCCCTGACCGCATGGGCTTCCCGGTATCCTAGGAGAAAACGGCTACACCTAATTGGCGTCATCAAAAGGTTCGTCGTAAGCAGAGGGAATGAAGGCCCCCCCTAACTCTGCCAAAAACCCTAACCCCAACATGGGCCATTTCCCCGCATGTCTGGGAGGCAGGCCGGGCCCAACCAGCGGCCGCCGCACCTTCGTTGGGTCTAGGCATTTAGGGTTTACGGTTTGGAGTGTAGGATATTTCCCCCTATTCCAACAGCTCCTTCATCGGGAATATAATCGGGGAGACTATAATCCGGACGAAGGGGCTGCTGGTATAAAAGGGAACATCCCAAGTCTGGAGCCTAGGCAGGCTTTAGGGATGAGGTTGAGGGTTTAAAGCTTGGGGAGTGGGGATACCTATTAAGCCATCAGACTGAGGACCCTAGGAGCCCCAGGAGCACGTTCCCCCCGACAACAGCTTAAATACCCGGAGCTGACCAAGCCACCCATACCCGAATACCCCCACCCACCCCAAACAAGAGAGAGAGAGAGAGAGAGAAAGAGAGAGAAAGAGAGAGAGGGAGAGAGAGAGAAAGAGCGAGAAAGAGTTGGATTACTAGCAAGAATTTCCAAGAGGTTCAGTGCATCAATGCTTCGTGGAGCGGCTCGAAAGGTTCTCAAGTAGTGAAAAGTCAGATAGCTGATCCAGCAGGATGACTCATACCTGTTGATAAAAGACAAGAAGGAAGCTCTTCTTCAAAAAGTCCACGAGCATCTGCGCAGAGAGCGTGTGCAACGACTACAGCCGCCACATCTCTTCCTACATGCGTGTACGCCGGCTTAAGGGTTTAGGGCTTCAGTGTTTCGGGTTCAAGCTTTGATGGCTTGAGGCTGTGGGGCTTAAGGGCACTTCAGCTTTAAGGGGACTTAAGTGGGTGTAAGGGCTTGAAGCTTTGATTTGGGAGTTTCGGGCCTTAAACTTTTCGATTTGCGGCAAACTTAAAAACACAAACCCACCTCGTGGCGTGGAACCGGCCGGAAGTCGCGTGGCTTGTGGTTGACCTCCTGGGCTTCTACAGTTTGTCATGGTTTATGCGGCACAAGTCCGCAGGGTGCCGCGGGGCGGGGGGAACAAACCCTGAGCCCTGAACCACCAAGCCCTAAACCGTCAACCCTGGAATGCTTCACCCATAAAGGGGTGTCTGGGCCCTTAGCCCTATGAGCCCTGAACGCTGAAGAGTTGACTTCGCAGCTAGGACCCGGAAGCGCCGAGGAAACAATCTTCAAGCTGCCAAGCGAGTCGCGACGTGGACGCGAGTGGCAGCTTTCGGCGCCGGTGGCGGCGCCTTCACGGGCTCCCGCTCCGCCTCCGCCGTAGTGTCAGGCGAAGGTTCTTCTCAATTCCCCTCTCTTCAAGCCTTCAAGCTGCTAGAGCCCTAACCCTGGCACGATGAGCATTGAAAAATCCGAACGCCATGTTGAACAAGGGCAAGGCTCCAACCCTTACAAGCTCCAGCAAAACGCTAAACGGCCCTGAGAGACCCCCCCACGACAAAATGCGCAATACGCAATGAAGGCACTATAAGCCGGCAGACTCCTAAACCCTAAGTCTTGGACTTCCTGGAACTGGCAATTGTGCTGGCTGGGAACAAAGCTTGCACTCGGGACTTGACCCGAACGAGATGGGCTGTCTTTTGGCGTGCCGAGCCATCCGTGAGGCTGGATCCGAAGTTGGTGCAGCTGGGAGATCATGCAAGGTTTATAGGATGTGAGATTTCGTGTGATGTGAGGATTGAGGCTCAAGTCTAGGATTTCGGGCCCGCAGCTTTCCCGCATCTGGGACAACCTTGGGCCACAGGCGCGCAGCCCTGGGATGGCAAACCGAGCCCCTGATGTAACATTGGGTAGGGGGCGTACCACCCTTTGGACTTTGACTTCTGGGCTTGGGAGGAGAGCAACGAGAAAGGTCATAGACTGGTTAGCACAGCACAGCACACGTCCCGCATGGTGGTATGGTTACAAGCCCTACCCCGTAAGCCCCAAAGCCCTGAAATCCTTACACCCAAAACTCCAGACCCAACAACCTTATGCTCTGCAATCCTCACTCCGCAGGGTTTAGGGTTCAGATATGTTGGTCCTATAGTCTCGAATCATAAACCTTGTTGAGTTTCATACGGTTTGGGGGCCGGGTCTGGGTTGAGGACTTTGGGGCCAGAGCCTGAACCCTGAACCTAAATCCCAAAGCCTGAAGACTAAACCCTCAACTTGCAGTGCAAAGGGCAGGCCTGCACATGCTGCGCCTCACACGGGATCGAGCTGGCTTTGCAACTAGGAAGATAGTCATGCAAAGTCAAGATGAGACCATAAGAAAGAAAGTTGTCTACAGGAATTGACCTCAGCAAAAAAAGAAAAATGGAAGATACCCAAAAGCAAACAAAACAAATAAATCTACTGGACGTCTTAATTATAGACCAGAATAACAGTGAAAAACTCCTCATAGATAAAGATAGGATGGAGATGGAAGAAAAATAGCGGATCCTGCATGTTTACTGGGTACAGCTTTTGAAGCAACTCGAAGCTTACACTCTAAGCCCTCGAAGCCCAAGAAGTCCTAAAGCCCACACCCTGGGACTCAAGGAGTCGGGATCCTAAGTTGGGGATCCTGAACTTTGGTGCTCTGATGCCAGTACTGTGCAGTGGGCTTTGCCACCAGTTTAATCCACCGGCGAAGCCCTGTTGCCTTTGCCCCCCGTGGCCCCTGCGCATTCTGCCCCCGAAACAGAACATCGAAGCTACACCACTAGAGTTTGGAACCGGAAGCGACTTGGAAATTCCTGGAAGGCCTGACAAGCAACCTACATATGCTCCCAAATTTTCAAGTAGGGCTCTAAGTAACTTAACATCTCTACAACCCATGCCTTTAACTCCCTCCAACACCCTGGCGCGAAGCCTCCCAAAGTTGCACGGCCGTAGTCAGCCACCGGCCCAAGCTAGTCAGGGCCTCACGGACTCAGGGCTTTAGGGTTTAGGCTTCATGCGGATAGAGATGGGACAAAGAATCAAGACCCCAACTTCCTCTTCTCTGACCATCACATGGTGACAGCTGAAGGCTGCTATACACAAGCAAGACTGAAGATGATGTACATAGGGTTGCAAGCTTACGGTGGCCGTGACTTAGGGCTACCACTCTCACCCCTCCCACAAAACATCAAATGCCCCACCCCGGAACCTCGACATGATACCCGAAACTTGAAACCTGCCAAGCTGCTGGGTGGCCAGCGTCGCGATGGCCTTGTGCCATCTGCCTGGCTTCGTATGAAGGCCCGAAATCCAAGATGCCTGAACCCCTGAACCCTTGAACCCTCAACAGCTCAGGTTGGGAGTTTAGGTGGTTTAGGGTTTATAGGATTTAGGGTTTAGGGTTTAGGGGGGCTTATAGGCCCATATATCCTCCACTGGCCGGCGGGGTTGAAAGGAAAGTCCCTCATCCGGCATCAAACAAGCTCGGCAACCTTGCCCAAAGCCCGTAATGCAACAGGAACCCCACGGCAGGACCGTGATTTTAGGGAACTGGCGATGTAGAATCATATAGGGTTTAGGGTTTAGGGTTTAGGGCTAATCCCAGCGATGCAGCCGAGCGGCAGGAAATGCCGTGCCGCCACAATGTTCTCCTGCAACAACAGAGGCCAAACACTGAAGCCCTAAAACTCACTCTGTAGCCTACAGGGTACCCAAGAGACCAAAAATCAGGCCACGCAGCAACAAGCCCTTGCCGTAAACTGGGCCCTGAAACTTGACCTGGTAGACGGACTTCTCGAGTCCCAGGCTGGTGGGTCTGCATTCTGCCTAATCTGTTGCCGGCACCACCTCCGGGTATGAGACCTTCTTTCAAGATTGGATCGCGGATTGAAGTCGCATGGTGCGCGAACGAAAGACCACGCTTCCGGAGCGGGCGGAAGAAGACCTGCAGAAAGGCCGCCTGTGCGATGCTAACTATTTGGTCGTCAGTGGGCATCGACGGATGGTCCCGGCCAGTGCGCCTTGGAGATCATGAAGCCGCACGCCGGTCAGGCTTCGGGGTGCATGGCGTCCTTTTAGGATTGAAGGTTAGGCACAAGATGCCCAGGTACTTGTGACTCTCAAAAACCGGAACCCCTAAATGAACCCTGCTAGGCTCCCTCAATGTTAAGCCCGGAATCGACCTTAAAAGCGCAGCAGCCAACAGGCTTGATCTGCTGGGCTTTAGGGATTGATTTGGGCTTATAGGGCCTAACCTAGGAGAAAAAAAGGGCTACACCTGTCGGCTTATGTTTATAGGGCTTGTAAGAGTGGAATCTAACCCCGAGCAGAGGGGACAAGCTACGTACCTAGGACATAAGCAATCATCCGAAGTCGGACGCGCGCTGGAAAAGAAGGCTTCCCCGCCTCTGGAACGGAGCCCCTGGCCGATGCCTGACTTTCTGGGGTTGAGGGGCATAGGGTGCAGGGTTTGGTTCAGGGCCTTTGGATCTCAACTCCCCAAACCAGGGCCGAGGGCTTCGGGACCCCTAGGCTCCTGTACAACTTAGGTATACCTGGGGTTTGCTCATTGGGTCTTGGTGTTTAAGCGTGCTGAGGGCTTAGGGGTAGTTATCTGTGGGGATTATCATTATGGTCCATTGTAGCTCGCCTGTAGAAGTAAGACTGCTAGGGTTGGAACTGCGTTACCTTCTTACATGCCCGTGTACTTTGATAAACACATGCGTTTTCTCTCCGATGCTCGTTTCCAAGATTCTTGATCATCCTCGATTTCCGCTCCTCTTCATGTGGTTTTCCGACCAACGTGCCGTGTAATGTCGTCTCGAGCTTCCCGATGAGCGTTCCACTCTGCATGAAGGCAGTGTGTCTGGAGACATCACTTCAGCAGACGGCACCTTGTGACCTTGTGGAACGGCTTTGATAATATAGCGTAAACCCTTCATTGCAGGCGCTCTGAACCTGAAACTTCCACATATCCAAACCCCAAGACCCCAAGAACCCACTACAACCCCGCCTTAAACTTACATGTGCCCCCATGATTCTCCAAGAGGGACCTTTAGGAAGTAGATGCCACTTAGGGCTGCTACCCAATCTCAGGCTCTCCATGCCACATCCCCGGCTCGACCCGCTGAAACCCAGACCTGCGGGAAGCGCCGGAGTGTGTTGATGAAGTGCCCTGGCTTGCTGAGAACCTCCAAGGATTCGGCCCACGGCCTGCGCGACTTTCTAGAGGACTGGGAATTTAGGCTGTTGGGGAGTTTGTGGGTTTTTCTTCGGAGTGGAAAAAGTGAGGGGTGGGTTTAGAGGTTTAACGGTTTAGGGGTCTCCATGACTTAAAAAGCATGGCAACTATGAAGGCACGCTTCCCGTTTTGATCTTGGCCCTTGAACCCTCATAGAAAAATTCCAAATGGATGCTTCCTAAAATAGGGGACCCCTCTACTGCCCCAAATGCGAAAGGGTTCTGGTCTGCTGCCAAGGTGTCTACAGCCTCAGCTTTCGGGTCGGGGCTTCGGTTGATAAAGAAGTTTGCCTATTAAGGGAACCCCAAAGTTGGAACAAACCCCCCCCACCCACCCCCCTATGGCACTTGGCTAGGGAGCCAAGCGGGGGCATCCTTTTGGAGAAGAGCGCGACACCCAAAACCCGGCAGAGGGACTCTAATTTAGAACAACCTGTCATGCAAAAAAAGCACTTGGCTAGGGAGCCAGGGCATTCCTTCGTTACACAAACGTAACCAACCCACTGCACCCAGCCAGTAGCGACAAACAAAAAACACCAATCCTGAAGACTAAAACAACCTCAAAACGGAACCCTAAACTGCCCTGGACCCTTTACAAGCCCCAACATGGGCGAGGCCCTGCGTGGACGGAACTGGTGTCGGGCTTAGGGGCATGGACTCCACATCATGGGATACCATGGGGTTGGTTTCGGGCTACGCCACCCCATGGCTGAAGTCACCTCCTATCCAGAATACGGCCGAACTGTGTCTGAAAATGGTAAAGAAGAAGCCTTATCTGGGGCCTGGGTTCGGGTTGTAGCCGCTCTGGACCCTTAATCCGACTCCAAACAGCTTTAGGAATCAGAGGTTTAAAGGTTGGGAGGTGTAGGGGTCAGGCTCAAGGTTTAGGGGCTTAAGGGATTCGAGGTCGAGCCAGGTGTGCAGAGACGCCGGCCGTGCCTCCCGAAGAGGACATCCCCCCCTAAACCCTAAGCCCCAAGCCCCAAGCCCTAAACTTGCCCTAAACCCTAAACCCCAGACATGCCGCCCCCAGGTTGGCAAGGCCGGTTGCGTGTTGACTCACCTTCGCCCCCGCCAGAGGTCGTCCAGCGGGCCCCTCAAGGACGAAGCGCATCCCCTCCATGTTTCGTTGAGGGTTTCGAGGAAAAGGGTTTAGGGGTTTGGAGTTTCCAGAACTTTGGGGGGTTTAGGGTGGTTCAGGGTTGTGGGTTTAAGGGGTTTAGGGCTTAGTACCTCCCTCAGCCCAGAGCCCAAAGCTCGTGCCTTTCTGGATCCAGGCTGTGGATGGACAGCACAGGCGCCGTCTCCTCGCTTACGTGTGTGGTGATTTGGGGTTAAGATTTCATGGCCCTAAACCCTAAAAATTAAGCTCTAAACCCTATCAGGTGGAGAGTGTCAAGGATTAGGATGCCATCAAGGGATCTCGGGATGCCGTCAACGACTAAGGAATCTCGCGACTTCTAAACCCTTCCCCACCGAAATATTCCCGGCCTGAATAAGGCCCACAAAACCTACACAGCCCTTACTTGTGCCAAATAAGTTCATTTGCACCCTTAGACAGCCCCCTGGATGCTGCTTAGATACCATGGGGTGGGGGTTTGAGTTTAGGGCTTAGAAGGGCTTAGGGTCGAACAGTGAACCCTAGACTCCTAAAACCCCAAACCCAATGAAGCCCCAAAGCTCTAAACCCCTTGGTCATTTTGCGGCAGGCGTCGTCGATGTTAGCGATGGCGCACACCGCAGCGGTGGCGGTCGCCTCATGTTGCAGAGCGTCAGGCTTAGAGTTTAGTAAGACTTGATGGTTTACTTGCAGGTTCGCTATTGGGTCCTCGTCATGAGTAGAGGCTACTCGTAAGGCAGGCGAGACTATAACCCAAGTGCTTCCTGAACAGTGCCAGAGTTTGAGGGATTCGGGCTTCGGGTTGCCGGGTTTAGGTGTTGATGGCTTTAGGGCTTTGGAGTTTAGGGCTTTGCGGGTTTTAGGGTAGTGACTCTCATGCTCGCCATGTTGTGGACATGCGCTTCAAGCCTGCTGTAGGTTTAAGGTCTCATTAGGGCACAGGCTTGACAGGGGTGGAGGGGGGGGGGGTCTGTGATGAGAAGGAGTTTTTTTGGTTCAGGAACTGTTGCTTAGGGTTCCTTGGGCAAGCTGCCGTGGCTGGAGGCAGTTGCTGGAAAGCAGGGGATTGAGAGAGTTTGGGGCTTAAGGTCAAAATCAAGTCTCTATTGCGAACTATACAAGCGTCGCTTTTGAATGATGCCTGAGATTAAGTTTGAGTGGGTGCCCCCTGAAACACCAACCTAGGACCTAAAGCCATGTTGATGCAGCCGGAATCCCGCAACAACAGCTGAGGGTAGCATCTGCAAAACCCCTGGTGACCACCCTGAAACAGTAGGCCATATAACCCCTGAACCCTATGAACCCGATAACCCCCGTAACCCTGTAGGCCATTAACCTCGATCCCTTAAACCCTGAACCCTGAAACCCTGTCACTTGCAGCCGGCTGAAGCCTCCGCCGCGGGAACGCCCTCGCCGGCAACGCGGAAATCCAGGATGGACTTGACGGAGATGTCCTGACACTAGGAGCAGTATAAAACCTTATAGGGCTTATGGCTAGGGTCTCTATATGATTGGGGGGGGAGGGGGTGTGTAGGACGAAGCGCTAAACCACAAACCCTTATTTCAGGGGTTTAGTGTTGAAGGTTTTGCACTTTGGGATTCAGGTTTCCAGGGCCTGGCTTGGAGGTTCATGGTTGGCCAACGCGCTGCGAATTCCCTGGTCGTTTCCTTGTTTTTGATGTTTTCCTTCGTTTCTTTCGGGTTTCTAAAGGTAAAGGCTCTTGGAGTCGAGGGTAGGGCGCCGAATACCAAGCATAGCAAAGTGGCTCCCAAACGGAGGGGCCTTTTAAAAACGACTTAAAAGGAGGCTAAACAAGGTTGTAGTGTTCGTTACCTTACTCAAAATGCTTCCTATACGTACCTAGAATCTGAACGAAGAAAAGAACCCTAACAAACACAAACCCTAAAGACCTGAACTACGTGCGCACACATTATGCTATAGACATTCAAACCCCAGCAAGTTCGTTCCAGCAACCCTAAACCCTAAACAACCCTAACCCTAAACCCTAAACCCGAAACCCTAAACCCCAAACCCCTGTGTGGGGAGCTCCTCCAAGTTCTCCCGCAGCGCCTTCTCCAGCTGGGCCGTACGGCCACCCTGAACCGGCAGGATTTAGGGGTTTGCGGTTAGTCTTTAGGGTTCAGGGTTCAGGGTTTAGGGTTTAGGGCTTCGGGTTCAGCGTTTAGGGTTTAGGCCTTAGGGTTCAGGGTTTAGGGGTGATGTGTTTTAGTTTTGGGCCCCTTCTTGAGGTGCTAGGACCCCTATATAGGCTTACATAGGGGGTTTGAAGGCCACGTATGGCGACAGCTCGCAATGGCAAGCTGATCGTGCTGGCAGCACGTTTAAGAAATAAGTAAACAAACTGATGTTTGTTTATTTATATTCCAAGTACCCTTAAGGTACGGTTCGCTCTATGCTACGTGAGGCCCCCGAAGCTGCCAAGCCCAAAACCAAGGCTCTTAACCTTCTAAGCCCAACATGTCAAAATTTAAGGCCCTAAACCCTGATGCCTGACCCCGTATGAGTCATAAAGGCGAAACCCTTTGTCCTGACCCGATACTGCGCTGGTCCTTGAACGTCTCGCGGCTGTAAGGACAACAGAAATGGTTAGGGTTTAGGGTTCTGGAGCTAACCCCGAAGCTGCAACAGGCTCCCGAACTCAAGCCTACATGCAAGAAGTGCACCTCCCAATTACTAGGTCCTTTCAAGGCCTGGCTGGGTTCAGGCTAAACCCTAAACACTAAGCCAAATGGCATCCTTGCGGATGGGATCCTTCCTCGCTATCTAGGTCCCTGGTGTCCTAGAATGGGGTCTTATGGGTCTCTTTCGGGAGGCGCCTCCTGTCTGGGATCTGCTGCTAAGAAGGCGTGCAGCTGTGTCCGCCTGCTTAGGGTTTAGAGTTTGGGTGCAGGGTTTAGAGTTACATAAGCTCATTTTGGAGGAGATACGGAAAATCTGGATTAAGCCCTACGAGGTTTAGGGATTAGGGTCAACTACTCCCCTACTCCCTTTCCTATGTGCGAATATTTTGTGGAAGGGCTAGGGTTCACGGCTTAGGGTTTGGGATTTGTTTTTCCTTGTTTAGGGTTGAGGGGAGTGAGAGAGAGAGACAGAGAGAGAGAGAGAGAGAGAGAGAGAGAGAGAGCGAGAGGGAGAGAGAGACAGAGAGCTTGAGATCGCGCGACCAACATTCATAGCACAAATAGTACAGATACCGTGCTTCGTCAAAGCGTCTTGGTTAAGAGATTCAGTGTGGATTTCCCGAGGTTCGTCTTAGGGTTGGGGTCGCTCGAATTCCAGGGCTTAAGGTTCATGGTCTGGGATCAACCCTGCAGGGAACATCGCTGAGCCCTAGGCCAGGGACAGCTACGAGAACCCTAACGCGTCTCAATATCGCAACAGGCCCAAGAAATGAAGACTTCAGGGTTGAAAGTGTGAGGACCAGAGTATATGGGCTGTCGGGGAGTTGGAGAAATAGGGGTGCAGGGACTGAGGTTCAAGCTTTCTGGGAATGAGCGTTGGGTTCGGAGAGTTGGGTTTAAACTTTGGGGCCTTTTTTGGGCTCTGCACGTCTAGCCATGGACGCCCTGAAAGCCTGAGCCCTTTCGAGGGCAGATTTCAGTTGCTCGCGTCGAAGTGTCGGAGTTGAGGTTCAGGGCTTGAGGCTTGAGGGTTTTCATTACCTGTGGAGCTTACCTGTGGAGCTTGCCTATAAGGTTGTTGGGGCTTTGGGGGTTTTGAGGTTTAGGACCTGGTGGTTTAGGACACGGGGCAAAACGTTCTGCATGCAGATTTTTCTGGCACGTCTAGACTACCTTTCCACCTCCTGGCCGCATTGTGCCAAGACCGCGGGTGCTTGTAGCCCGGGGCGGGTGTAGCAGCAACATATCAACCCGTGCAGCTGGTACTGCAGGAACATTTTCGCAGTCCCAAAGTGACATGGTGACAGGAAGGAGCTGCACCGGACATATACTGAAGGACCTGGAATCCCAGGTAATTACACCGACCGCCTGCATCCAATAAGACCTTGTAGGGGACTCTGTCACGGGCTTCATGATGGTTGTACGGATTCTGCATTTGGGCTTGTAGGGTGTTCTCAGAGCTCTCACTCTTTCCAATTCAGAAGCCTTGTTCAATGAACTGAGCCGCCAGAAAGTGCTAAGGCGGCCCCTTCGTTCGCCGTCTTCGCTTGGGACCACGTTCGCCGGAAGTGCCTTCGCAAAGGAGCATGGCCTCATCAGTTGCTTCTAGACTCAGAGGGCCGAAACCCTCCAAAAGATTCCTACAAGACCGACGCCCTGGCCCAAAAACGATCTCACCCGAAACCTGAGACCCTGAGATCGAAAATCTCAACCCTACACCAAACCTGCACCAAGCATGAACCCCACAAGTCCAACCCCGAAAGTGGGTGCGGCTGCGTAAGGTTGAGGGTGTTTAGGGCTAGGACGTTACTAGCTATGCTCTGAGGAATCCCTTTGAAAAAAACACCCTAGCCCTAGGCCCTAGACCCCATAATATAGGGGTTATTCTAGGAAAGGCCACCGAAGCCAGAAACAGCTCGCATTGTAGGAATTTGGGCTACACAGAGCTATGTGACACACAGGGAACGTTGCCTCTGTCGAGTCAGGCATGGGCGTTGCTTGCGAGCAGGGCCCTTCAGGGTCCTGGGTGGGGGTTTAAATTCAGCTCCTTACACGAGTCCTAATGAAACCTCAGCTGCATTGACGTCCAAGCGGCCAGACCAGGATGGTTGGAGGCACGAGCCGTGTCCAAAGGTGTAAAGCCATCGTCTGTTCTCGCGTCCAAGTTTGCCCGAGCCTGAACCAGTTGCTGCGCGATCTCCAGTTGTCCGTGATAGCAGGCCACGTGCAAAGGCCTTGTGATTGGAAGCATCACAAATGTCCAAACACAACATTTAACGTCCTCCCCTTCAACACAGTATACTATTCTTCCAAATATGTAATGCAGCGATGGGAAGAACTTGGAGGTTGTGGCAGGCTGGTACTCTACGCCTGGCCTCCAATACTCAACATGCAAGAAAATTTCCTAACGTTCGCTATGAGGTACATTTGGGGCGTTCTAAATCGGGGAGCAGACTATTCCCTTCTGTTCACGGCAAAGAGGCGTGATGTCATGTGTGGATAGGCCATTCACGCACGCGCCGCCGTTGACCAGCACTTGCACAACGTCAGGAAGTCCCTTCCTGTGCTTTCATTCATGCACTCTCGAAGGCCCGAAACAAAAAGTCCTATTCGGCCCAGCTTCAGACAGGCAATATGCAGCGCCGTCGTGCAGCGATTGTCAGTGGACTTAGTTGCCCAGCACTCTAACTGCTCTAACTTCCACTGCAGCGTTCGCATGCTGACCAGCAGCGCCGCTGTATCCCCCAAGGCTGATGCTGGAACTACGATGTCCCCAAGCTGAACTACAACTTTAAACCCTAAGCTTTTAACCCTGAGCCATGTCTCACATCTAAACCCGTCGAAGTGCCTCAACGTCACATGCTCGGCCACGAGTGAGGGGGTAGCCCTAAACCAGTATAAACCCTGACCTCCACGGAAGCGGGGCGAGGGTTTAGGGTGTGGGGGTGCTGGGTGTTGGTTTAAAGTAGGCACCCTTTGTTGACGGGGGTTTCATTAGGACTCAGGGTTTTTTCTGTTGAGAACCCACCAGGGAAGGGACCCTGATTCAGAATAAGCCAGCCCAGTGGCGTGGTTGGCCTTGGCACCGCATTGAAGTAGGAAGCGCACGAGATCTGTGCGCCCCTCCAGACAGGCCATGCTCCTTGGCTTAGTATATATATATATATATATATATTTTTTTTTAATGTGTATATATATATATATGTATAAGGATTAAGGATTTCAGGGCTTAGGGTCTGGGATTTCGGTTTAGAGTATTAGGGTTTAAGGTTCACAGCGAACCTCAGCCACAAACCAGGGAAGCAACGACGGAGGGAAGCAGGACGCCAAACACTACCGCTTCGGGTTCAGGGATCTGACCCTTGGGGCCTAGGGGCAACCGCAAAACCTTGGTAGCCCAGTCACCACACATTTCAGTGAGGGTGCCCTTTTTGGGGTTGGCTACTTTGTAAGGGAAGCTAGAGGAAGCCAGACCCGACAACAGGGAACAAGGATACCACTGGGCTACCAAGAAACCAGTCAGATTCTGCAATTACAAGCCCCACAGACTTGATGAACACCCTCTTCGAACACCCTTCTTCTTCCAAGAGCCGACTTGGTGGTCTTCAATGGGGAGTTAGAGAACTGGGTACCCTCTCCTGGTGGAAGGGTATCCTAAACCCTAAACCCTGAAACCCTGAAACCCTGAAACCCTGAACCCTAAACCCTAAACCCTGAACCCTAAACCCTAAACCCTGGAAACCCTAAACCCTCCTTCAGGGAGCCGAGGTGCAGGGCCGAAGCGCCAGTGCTGGGTGAAACTGCATCAAGCTCGGCACGAGCTTCGACCAAGACGCGCGCGATCTCCTTGGGCTTTCGAAGGGCTCATATAGGGTTTGTAGGATTTAGGGTTTGTAGGATTTAGGGTCTAGGATTTAGGGTTCAGGGTTCAGGGTTTAGGGTGGGAGAGGGGGGATGAATTACGACTTCTGAATCTGGCGCCCTCAAATATCTTCACGGCGCGAGTGGCTTTCGGGAAGAAGGGGCCCCTCTTGATTTCCTACGAGAGTGCCTCGTGGAACATGACCCCATGGCTCTTGAACCGCTTTCTGGCTGGGAGTGGCCGGCGCTGGCTCTCCAGATCTTTGAGTTCACACCTTGACTGCTCCGATCCCTGGCGAAGAAACTGCTAAGAAATCCAGATTCGCCGGCTGGAGCTGAACCCTGAAACCCTGAGAAAATTGAGAGCATGTTCCAAAAGCAAATGCTCAGTATTCCTGGCACCCAAGGGCCTCTAGCATCATGCAGTACATTCCTTACACCTTAGCGCCTCTAGGATGGCCGTGTTTGCATGTTCTTACAGTTCATGGCCATGGCCTATGTTATTTCTTGGAGATTACAGTCGGTGCCGAAAACCCATTTTTGACTCCCTGTGGAGACATGAGGGCCCCAATTGTCGTAGTGACAACAAGGGCGAGTGTAAGTCGCTGGTTTGTTTGAGACCCCTGAACCTTTTTTTTCCAAACTTTCCAACTTTCTTTCTTCACATGGGATTGATGAATCTATGAAGGGGGGGGCCTCAACCCAAGCTTTACGCCTCAGCGGTGTCTGTAGGACGTTGGACATCCCTTTGGCTGCTCCTTGTCTGGCAGGGTTCTCAAGCTTGAGGGACGGGTTTATGTTTGGACCCTATAGGTTTAGGGTGTAGGGTTTGGGGTTAGGGTTTAGGGTTTAGACCCTAAACCCTAAACCTCCATATAAGCCCAGCAGCGAGATGACCGAACGTGCTGGCAGTGTGCAGCGGGGGCCCATGGTCGTCATCGCAGCTGTTGATGTCAACGCCCAGCCCAATGAATAAGCGCACGGCCTCCGTATTTCCGGTGGAGCAAGCAAAACGTAGGGCGTCGGTTCCATCAGCACCGCTCTCAAGCAGGAATTGCACTATCTGAAGCTGCTCATTCATGCAGGCTGCTAGCACCGGCGTCATTTTCTTGGCCGGCATGCGTATGCACGCCCCATACTGCACCAAGACACGAACGACATCGAAAAAGCCTCGCGCACATGCAGTGAGCAGAGGTGTGAAGTCATCAGTGCCAGCAACGCTGTTGACATCCGCGGCAGCCTCGCAGAGCAAACGCGTCATCTCCTCATTGCCGAGGCCGCACGCTATGTGTATGGGTGCCACGCCATTTGGGCCATTGGGGCATGCATTGGCATCGGCCCGAGCCTCGATGCATACTCGTGCAACGGGCACATGCCCTTGAGCACAGGCGAGGTGGAGGGGCAGCGCGCCGTTCCCTTGCGCTGTGCCTATGTCAGCCCGGTGCCGCAGCAGCCAACGTGCGACCTCTGTCTGGCCGCGCGCGCAAGCCCAGTGCAAGGGCGTCCTCCCACGATCCTGAAGATGTTCTTTTTTTGGGTTGCCCAGAAACTATAGATACCAAGTAGCCTAGGAATAAAGGCCTTTCTAAGAGAGTCTAACCTGTAGACAAAGCGAATAAGGGCCGTCTCTGGGTCGGAAATCCGCTGTGTTTCCTAGACTGTCGTGTACTCGTGCTACAACGATTCTGTTATAAATAGGGAAAAGCCTCAGCCTTTCTGTCTAGATTCAATGTGTGCGCCCTTACTTTGGGCCCTACATTTGGGGTTTATGTGCTTTCTACAACTACACCCAAATGCTTTCGGGGTTCCTAGAGTCTCCCAAGAAGTGTCTACGGCCCATACTACAGGCCCACCCGAAACCCTAAACCCTAAAGCGAAAACCTACCGTAATTTCCAAATCCCATCATCAGGGGAGGCACCGCTGGCTTCGCAATGTCGGCCAAGGCCTGCAAGAGCAACTTGGCGCACTTGAGGCTGCCACGCTTGGCCGCCAGACACAAGCCTTTTGTTGGGAGGTTTAGGGTTTAGGGTTATGAGGTTTAAGGAACCTCTGAGTTTATAGGGGTGAGAGTGTTTAGGGGAGCCTAACCTCAAATTTAAGAACGGTATGGGAGAAATGCTGGTCTCGCTGGCCCTGGAGAGGAATTACCTCTGCTAGAAGTGTCTCTAAGCCTCCTAAGTCCGTTAACCCTTTAAGCCCTATAAGACCTGTATACCCTACAAGCCCTGGAATCCCTGCAAGCCCCTAAGCCCGACCCCAAACCACACCCTAAGGCCTGCAAATAAATGTATATGGTTAGTTCCCTAAATTGTGGTCCCTTTTTGGGTACACCATATAGTACGACACCCTTATAAAGACGGGTCCCAAAACAGACCAGAATTTAGAGAACTGCCCATATACGGGCTCGGTCAGGAAGCAGGTGAGGCCTCTCTGCAATTGAGCATTGGGGTCCTGAGGTTGATACAACAGGGCTTCCAGCGATGGCACGTCGTCATGAGAAATGGCGGTCGCAAGCGCCTTTCCTAGGTAGCCGAGTAGCCATGTTAAAGCAAAAGGTACAGATTTCTGTCGATTCGTTTTAAGTTGAAAAGGAAGCCATAATCACAACCCACAAGGGCAAAAGGGTGTGCCACTGGGCTTCTTAGTCGCCGACTGCTGGATCGGGGCTACAAAGAGACAGCAGGACCAGGTGTAACATGCCTGGGAAGTCCAGCGGTGTCTCGTCGCTCAAGAGTTGCGCTCCACGCAGCAGCCGCTGCCGAAATCGGGGCTGCCCCATCAGCAGCTCAAGACGCCCCTTCAGATTCTGCACCGTGCTGCCGCCTTACATAGCTGCGTCCAAGATTCCCAAAACAGGCCAGGGAGCCCAATACATCTCAATACGCCTTAACCAATCGAAGACAACCCGCAAACGTTGTGTCAACAACGCTTTTTCACAAAGGCTGTACGCAGAAAGCGCTGAGGGTCCACTTAAATGACTGCAACTACTGCAAACCACTCTACGGGTGCCTGCAGGTATGCTGGTTCCAAACCCTACGAAGCCCTCCACCCTGAATCTCTGAACCCGATAACACGCTAAATCCTCATATAGGGGCCTTAATAATTAGAAGAGGGTTTTGGGCGTTTTGGGAGTTATTCTCGTATAATTGTAAGGGGACCACAAGGGAATACTATTCGTCATTATTCCGACCTCTATAGCACACCCTTAATCCTAAGTGTTGCGAGGACCAGGTGCCAGAAGTTGCGAGCTCCTCCATCTCCAACGCAGACAAGGCTAGCACTTCCACACCAGAGGTCATCATCACAACTCGTAGCATTGAGGGACCGAAGGAGGGACCCTATGAGGGACCTGGCAGTTTAGGGTTTAGGGCTTAGGGTTCTTGACACTTGGTCCAGCGGATAACAAAACATGCGCATCAATTCATTAACTAGAAATGGATAGGGCTTCGGGGGTTTTCTTGTGTCACGGTCAAGGCTTGATGGGCTCCATGACTCGAGGCTGTTTTGCCCAACGCTGCAACGTGCAAAGCGAGCAGATAAGAAGTCAGGTCCCCTGAAGCAAACAGAAACGCCCACCTCCTGAGAACACACACACACACACACACACACACAGAGTCCCTTTGCTTATGCCAGTCCGGGCACTCATCGTGGCTATTGATATCTGTATCTCTGCCAACCCAGCATAGCGAACACAAAAGATCGCACCCTTGCGTATAAGAAAGGCTGCCTTGAGGGTCTTAGAAGTCTTAATTAAGATCTGGAGCCTTGTCCCAACACGCTTCTTGACTTTCTTGCTAAGTACTCAAGGGGTGCAAAGGTTGACTCCTGCGGCTCGAAGCGGGTTCTTTTCCTTCAAGGGGCGACGGTACACATCCCCCCGTCGTGAGCTTGAAGGGCCCTCGAAACCCGAATGCCCTGTCAGCCCTTAGAGCCCTCAAACCTGATACACGAGGGCAGCACGCCTGGTCAGCTCAAGGCTGGCCTCCAACTTGGCGATCTCCTTGGCTGAGGAATAAGAGATCGTTGCAGCGATCTGGCGATACGGAGCAGGGGGCTGTGAAGAGGATAGGTGGTTCCCTTCGACCTGCGGTTGTGGCCCGGCAGTGACTCGGGGGATCCTGTGACCATCACAACAGCCTCAGCCCCAAGACACCCCCTACTCCCCGAAGATCTGTTTTGAGGGGTAGGGCCCATGGTTGTGAGGTTACACCGAAACCTTACTAGTTGGGGAGTAAGGGAAGTCAGCGGTACCTCAGAACCCCTTGAAGAAGCCCTAAGCCCTAAACCCCAAGTCTTCAGCCCCAGACAATTCCAGAACTAGCATAAACACCTCCCGAGGCTCGTCGCCATTCTTGAAGCCTTGGGTCAGCGCAGCCTGCTTCCTTGATTGGGTTCCGGGTTTAGGGTTTAGGGTTTGGAGTTTCTGGACGGTTGTAGATTTTCCTGGAGAGGGGGGGGGAGAGGGGCAGGGGATTTTCGGGGGTTTGATGTAAGGGGGTTTTGTGACAAGGCTTTCCGTTGTTTGCAGCGGTTGCTCCATAGGTTGCTTCCTGTGTTTTGTGGGTTTTGGGGTTTGAACCAAGGTTAGGACAAACAGCGCTTGGAGATCTCCCCTGTGCGTTCTTGCTGGGATCTATTCTACAAGGCTTCACACACGGCTGACCTTTTGCACCAAACCAAAATGACAGCGAGAAGCATGAAAACAAATCTGTTAGACATCGCCGTAAGCCGAAATGACAACGAACTGGAGTCACAAATCGGCTGCAGCACTATAGCTTACGTTTTTTCAGGCTTATGCTTTTGGATTTGTCCCGGCTGCTCTCCGGCACGCCGACATGTCCTGTGTTTATCCGATGTTTGCACTTTTGATACGTTCAACCCGGCGCCTTCATAAAGGCAACCTTCGCTCAGCATGAAGCTTACCAACTGCCTTCTATCACTATCAAGGCCAGGGGCATTGAGGGTAGGGCTCAGGGTTCAGTAAACCATAAACCATTAAAACACCCACACTTTTTTGAGAGTTCTCGACCCTGTGCCCACTAAGCCTAAAAGCCTCCTGTTCTCTCTGAACCCTAAACCCTCTAAACCATAAACTCCCCTGCGCCCGATGAACCCTAAACCCGGAACCCTGTGAACCCTAAACAATGTCGATCACATACCCCTACGCGTCCCAATCAACGAATGCCTAAAACTCCCCAAAGCCCAACAAGGCCTTCCGAACTTCTGCCGCCAAGTCGCAAGATCTCTGCGCTAAATCGCCTGTCCAGGAATCAGGGAGTAGGGGTTTTAATGTGACTAGGGGTTTTCAGAATTTTTGGTTTCGAGGTTTTTAGGCTTTAAGGGCTTAGGAGTGCAGCGTTGTTGGGGTTTTCAAGGTATTGACGAGTTTACGGCGGTACTTAACGGGCTTCCGAGTATAGGGCTTCACGGGTTTCAGGGCCTGAGGCTTTAAGAGTTTATGGCTTTGAGGGTAGTTAGGGTTTCAGTGGTCTGGGAGCCATGTTTCGGTGTTGAAGCAGTTACGCACTTCGAGCATTTCAAGGATTTGAGGAGTTTAGGGCTTCTGGTATTCAGAATTTCTAGGAGTGCATGTGTGGGTTGCCTGCACAAACTAAAATCCTCGAACCCGAAACCATAAAACCCCCTACACGCCCTGAAGCCCTGTTTGGGCGGGGCAGCTTCGGAACAGGGAGACTAACCCTAAACCCTAAACTCTGAACCCTTGACCCCGCTGAACCCTGAAAGAAACTAGGCCCTAGGCCCCAGAGCAACCTCGGAACAAAGGGGGAGCCGGAGCCCCCAAAAACATCATCGGAATAAGGGGGCCAAACCTGGGTCCTAGCCAGGGCTCAAGGCTGAGAACTCTGAGACTAAGTTCCAGATTCAATGATATTCTTCCTGTTGTGTAAAGGTTTGGGAGCTTCCTAGCCTCGGCCCTCGAATGTACTATTCTTAGCTTCTTACTGCTCCTGTCTTGCCTGTCTTGCTGCAACTTTTCATTCTCTCCTATCCTTAACAGTGTTTGCTAAATATTTGAAAACCTTCGTCTAAACCCTAAACCCTCAACCCTAAACCCAAAACTTAGTGCGGGGATGCCCTGAACTCTGTGCGCCCTGAAAGAGCAGAAACTGGCCAGGCCTGGCTCTTTGCTCACGGGCAAGCTCGGAATCCTCCGACACACAAGGCCCATGTGCCTACAAATCTTTATATTTATATTTATATATATATATGGTCACCCCCCCCCCAATGGACCCACCGCGGGCCTTGATCTTTGCAAAAGTACCGCAAATACCGATAAAACCTATGCTGTCTGGTGATTTTCCGGTGACCGGATTTTTGACTGTATTCCTTAATTCACCCTCTCACACACGCACGGAGGGTTTTGCTTTCTGTTGGCTTTTGTTTATAATTTAAGATCTAGGCATTTAAACCTAAGCCTGCAAAAAAAAAACCTTAACCTTTAAACCCTGTAGGGTTAAGGTTTAAAGGTTAAGGGTTTAAGATTTAGGCATTTGAACCTATGCCGGTAATTAAAGCTAAGCCCTTAACCTTTAAATTCTATCGGGTTGAGATTTTTACAGGTTTAGGGTTTAAGATGTAGGCATTTAAACCTAAGCCTGCAACTAATTTTAAACCCTTAACCTTTAAACCCTGTAGGGTTAAAGTTTAGAGGCTTAGGGTTTAATATTTAGCCATTTAAACCTGTAGCCAAGCCCTTAACCTTTAAACCCTATAGGGTTAAGATTTTTAAAGGTTTAGGATATAAGATGTAGGCATTTAAACCTAATTAAGCCTGCAACTAATTTTAAACCCTTAACCTTTAAACCCTGTTGGGCTAAGGTTTAAAGGTTTCGGGCTTAAGATTTAGGCATTTAAACCTATTCCGGCAATTTACGCTAAGCCTCTAACCTTTAAACCCTATAGGGTTAAGATATTTAAAGGTTTAGGGTTTAAGTTTAAGGTTTAGGTATTTAGACCTATGCCGGCAGTTCATATTGAACCCTTAACCTTAAACCCCATAGGGATGAGATTTAAAGGTTTAGGATTCTTTACTTAGACATTTAAATCCAAGCTGACGATTCAACCTAAACCCTTAACCTTTAAACCCTATAGGGTGAAGGTTTAAAGTTTTAGGGTTTAAGATTCAGACATTTAAACCTAAGACAGCGATTAACACTAAGCCCTTAACCTTTAAACCCTATAGGGTTAAGGTTTAAAGGTTTGGGGTTTAAGATTCAGGCATTTAAAGCTAAGTATGTAATCAATTTGTCACCCTTAACACCTCTAAACTCTGTAGTGTGAAGGTTTAAAGGCTTAGGGTTTAAAAAAAAACCTAAGCCCCCTAAGCCCATAGAGTTTAAACCTTAAGGGTTTAAGGTTTACGCATCTATTCCTTAACCCTAAACCCTCTAGGGTCAGGACCCTAAAGCCCTCGGCAATCAAGCCTAAACCCTTGACCTTCAAACCCCATAGGATGAAGGTTTAAAGGTTGGGGTTTAAGACTTAGGCATTTAAACCTAGAGGGCATTTAAGCCTTAATCCTAAACCCTTTAGGGTCAGAACCTTAGCACCCTATAGGGGTCTAGCACGTTCAAAGGCTTGAACCCTACAGGCGCTGAAGGTATACATGTCCTATCGGTTTTTAAACCATTACACCCTGTAAAAAGGTTTAGGGTCTTTTCGGGGTCTATCTCTAAATTTCTCACGGGGTTAACCCTGCAGGGTTTAAAGTTAAAGGTTTAGGGTTAAAGGTTAAGGCAATACCTATAGGATTAGAACCTTATAACCCTGTAGTGCATGAGGCTTAAACCCCTAAAACTTAACCATCTTTTTCTCGAGAAAACCAAAAAAACCAAAAAAACCAAAAAAACCATCTTTTCCAAAACTATGGGGCTGGGGCCTCCAAAAGATGGTTTTTTTGGTTTTCTCGAGAAAAAGATGGTTTTTTTGGTTCGAAACCATCTTTTTCTCGAGAAAAAGATGGTTTTTGAGCAGCCGCTCTTCGAAAAACCATCTTTTTCTCGAGAAAAAGATGGTTTTTAGAGATCTTACCCTGGAAAAACCATCTTTTTCTCGAGAAAAAGATGGTTTCCGGAGGTCTTGTCCTGGTAAAACCATCTTTTTCTCGAGAAAAAGATGGTTTTTGGAGGTCTTCTCCTGGTAAAACCATCTTTTTCTCGAGAAAAAGATGGTTTTTCGAAGGATGGTTGCTCAAAACAATCTTTTTCTCGAGAAAAAGATGGTTTCGAACCAAAAAACCATCTTTTTCTCGAGAAAACCAAAAAAACCAAAAAAACCAAAAAAACCATCTTTTCCAAAACTATGGGGCTGGGGCCTTCAAGAGATGGTTTTTTTGGTTTTCTCGAGAAAAAGATGGTTTTTTTGGTTCGAAACCATCTTTTTCTCGAGAAAAAGATGGTTTTTGAGCAGCCGCTCTTCGAAAAACCATCTTTTTCTCGAGAAAAAGATGGTTTTTGGAGATCTTGTCCTGGAAAAACCATCTTTTTCTCGAGAAAAAGATGGTTTTTGGAGGTCTTGTCCTGGTAAAACCATCTTTTTCTCGAGAAAAAGATGGTTTTTGGAGGTCTTGTCCTGGTAAAACCATCTTTTTCTCGAGAAAAAGATGGTTTTTAGAAGAGCGGCTGCTCAAAAACCATCTTTTTCTCGAGAAAAAGATGGTTTCGAACCAAAAAAACCATCTTTTTCTCGAGAAAACCAAAAAAACCATCTTTTGGAGGCCCCAGCCCCATAGTTTTGGAAAAGATGGTTTTTTTGGTTTTTTTGGTTTTTTGGATTTTTTTGGTTTGTTGGTTTTTGTTAGTTTCTTGTTTTGTTGTTTTTTGCCTTGATCTGGCTAGGACTCGGCTGCCATCCGCAGTGGGTCCATTGGGGGGGGGTGAGCATATATATATATATATATATGTGTTTGTTGTGTTTTGTTTTCTCTTTCAATCTAGTTTTATACATATATGTATATGTGTGTGTATAGAGAAAGGGACATGCATATCTTTGTAGATACATACTACATAAATATCTACACATGTATGTGTATGTACACACATACACACACATACACGCATACATGCATGCATGCATGCATGCATGCATGCATGCATGCATGCATGCATGCATACAGCATACACATACATATATATATATACATGTATTACATATGAATAAGTATTGATAAATGTACAAAAACACAGATGAGTGATATTATACTATACACTTGGTCGGCGTTATGGCTGTTCCTATGTAAGTGGCTTTAGGGCCCCAGTATATACTATTCGGGTACATGGACCCTTCGTGCGAGAAGGTTGCATGTTGGTGCAAGGTCCATGCCCCGGCAGACTACAAGAAACTCTCTCAAAACCCTAGAGTTTCGAAGCCCTAAACCCCTACGCCCTACGCTCCACCCCAAATCAGAAGCTGTCAAGTGCTCTCATTTGTTCAATGGCTCCCGGCCCACACCGGTAGATAGGTTTCCACTTTTGGGCGGTTCTGGGTGTGACTTGATTCGGAGCCTTAGTTGGGTTTGAAAGTGATCCAAAGTTCGAAGCAGGAACCATAATAGGATGCACGAGCCAGCAGGAAACAGAAGAAGGTCCAGGTCAAGCAAGGCAAGTCCCTGGAGCACGGGAAAACTCCATTCCTTTCGGGCTTCTCCAGGGCTTTGGGCTTGCAACTGGCACTCCGTGGGGTCATCTGGGTTCTTAGGACTGAACCAAAACCCCAAACTGGGCCCATAGACTCCGACGGTCCTCTGCACAGCTCCCGGCAAAGCGATCGCCCAATCTGCAGGACAGGTTCCCGAACTCAACGAGTGGGCTTATGATGTGATTCAGAACTCGGGCTAAGGGGCCTTGAAGCTAAACTCGAAACCGCTGCCTTCAAACATGCGGGCACAAGGGGTTCTTGGCCTGCAGCTTTCAAGGCCGCAGTTTTTGAGGAAATGGACGAGGAATCATTTCGCTTCTTGAGCTTCGGGGCTTAGTCATGTGGAGTGAATGGTTTAGGGTTTAGGGTTTCGTAAACCCTGAATTCTAAGCCCTACTTGCACCTCATGAACCCGCTACTTGCACCTTATGCAACCCTCAACCCTCCAAGTCAGCCGCGACACTGACACCCCAAACCCTAATGAGGTTTAGGACTACGGGATTCAGTTCAGAAGCTTCGCACGGGCTTGACCAGGGCAATGCAGGGAACCCTGAGCCCGGAACCCTGATCATGGTACCTAAACCTAAACCGTAAATTTGAAACTTCTAAACCCGAGGCTCCTACACCATAAACCCTAAACCCCTAATCCCGAAACTCCTAAACCCCCAAAACACCCGAAGCACCCAAAACCCTAAAACCCTGAACTCATTGACACCTCCGGGCACGTTCGAGCTCGACCTCCACCTCGATGGGCAGCGTCGTAAGGCCTGGAAGACTCTACTCCTGGGTTTAGGGTTTCGGGCGTTGGGAGCTTCGGCTTTGAGGGTTCAGGGTTTAGGATTTAGGGCATCGGGGGTTTAGGGCTTTAGGGTTTAGGGGTTTAAGGTTCAGGGTTTGTTTAGGGTTCTAGGATTTGGGACTCACACTTTAGGGCCTGTAGGGCACTTAGCAATTACAGAGAGGGACCCCACCCACCCACCCACCCACCCACCCAGACCGCTACAAGTAGTTTGACAAAAAGGCCTGAGCTGGGTGCTCTGCAATGGGCCGCTAAGGCCGGGAAGGCAGAAGGTGGAGCCTCGAATGCCCTTGATAGAAGCCTCCAAGAAAGCCCAAAGCTTGGAAGCCAGCTCTAAGTCATCCTTTTGAGGCCCCTCGACGCTCCAAAGCCCCAAGCTATGCGCTGGGAATAGGGGCGAACTCCGTGCACCACCGCATTCGTCAAGACTCCTTATAAACCCTACCCACCTAAATCCTGCACGCCGAACCCTTCAACAGTAAACCCTGCATCCTACACGCTAAACCCTAAACCCAAAACCCTAAAACCCTCAACCCTAAACCGAGTCTCCCTCCCTCCCTCTCTCTGGTATGGTATGCACGGTGGCTTGACCAGCAAAGCCCGAATCTTCAACCCCGAGGCCTGAAAGACTAAGCAGCAAGCTCCCGGGGTAGGGGTTTGGTTTAATAAATAACAGTAATAATGCTAAGTGAAAAAGGAAATCATATAGTTTAATAGATTACACATGTCGGGTTCAGGGTTTCGAGGTTGAGGGTCATAGGGTGTGGGGGTTGAGTCCGTTGATTCGGGGGAGGGCCTGGCTTGTCTCCGCTCACCATGGCACAGCAGAGAGCCACACGTGCGCGGTGGAGGATTACAGGTCTTAGATCCACCGGCCCGAAACGTGCCTCTAAAAATAGGAGTGAGGGGGGGGGGGGGGGGGTGTTGAGTATGTGTTGGGGCCTTCTTGGTACCCTAGGCTAGAACGACGACACTGGAATCGCAACCCAAAAGAAGAGACCGAAGTCTAGTGTCAACTCCCAGACGACTAAGAAATGGCCAAGCTTTCTTGCACCTGTTGCAGTCTAAGGTGGAAACGGTTTAGGGTGTAAAGTTCAGAGGTTGGGTTACTGGTTTATTAAAGCTCAGGGTTGAGGGTTCTGATCCAGAGCCATTACCGAAGGATTTCGGATTTCAGACCTACCTACCTACCTACGTCTGAGAACGGCGTCGCGGAAGAGCATGCGAAGACGACGTAGCAAAGAACTATACGCACAACATGTGGAGCAGTATGCCGGGAGGCTCACCTGGACTTTTGTGCCCAGTGCTTGGTGTCTGCAAAAACTCTTCTTGATTGGAGGTCGGGGAGGGGGCGAAGGGGGGGGGGGGGGGGGGGGAGGAGGGGGGAGGGGGAGGGGTAGGGGGCAGATGGGAGGAGATGGGGGAGGGGAGATGGTGGGGGGGGGGGGGGGGAGGAGATGGAGGGACGGCAGGGGGTAGGGGGAGGGCCTCCCCGTTCAGACAAATCAGGAAGCTTGCAGATCCTTCGGCTTCAACCCTAAGCCTTACCTAGACGCCCAACGGTTCCTTCTGTTAATGTCATGTAGGCTTTAGTTTGTCTATTGTATGCTTTAGCTGTTTTGCTGTGTTTCTATATATTCATTCTATATATTCATATATACATAGATGTATACTTTATTGCAGGGGGGAGGGGTGCTTCGTTTGCTCATTGTAATCTTATTCTACGCTGGGTACAGCAAAGACAGGAATGGCAGCTCAAAGCTTGGGTCCCTGAAGCCTCAGCCTTAATGAGCCCCCAAACGGAAGCCCAACTCACCTTAGGTGTCCATGGTCATTTCTCTATGGGGACTCCGAAAATTCAAACTTAGGGCTTAGGCCTGGTATGAGAGCCTAGGGTCTTTAAGGTCTCGGGGAGGTTTCTCGACATGCGGGTTTGGGATTTTTCATCTGCATGTTCTCCACGCCAAGCCATCCGTCGCTGCGCTGACTCTCGTCACACGCGATCTGCCTATGGTTTAGGGTTTAGGGTTTGGGGTTTAGGGTTTAGGGAGCAAGGTGGCAAAAGATGCGCTTGTACTCAGACTTTACAACGACTGATTAGTTAAGCCTGACTTGAAGGTCAAGTAGTGAACGTATACTCCGCCCATATGGTTCGCTTGTCGGCCAAGAGGAAAAATCTGCAAACCGATGTTTTTGAATAGGACTCTCTTAATCGGAATCGGGTCCAGTTTTTTTTTTTCGTATGTTTTCTGTTTTTTTTTTCGTATTTTCATGGTCTTGGGTTTAGGGTTTAGGGTTTAGGGTTTAGGGTTTAGGGTTAGGGTTTAGGGTTTAGGGTTTAGGGTTTAGGGTTTAGGGTTTAGGGTTTAGGGCTTAGGGCTTAGGGCTTAGGGCTTAGGGCTTAGGGCTTAGGGTTTAGGGTTTAGGGTTTAGGGTTTAGGGTTTAGGGTTTAGGGTTTAGGGTTTAGGGTTTAGGGTTTAGGGTTTAGGGTTTAGGGTTTAGGGTTTAGGGTTTAGGGTTTAGGGTTCAGGGTTCAGGGTTCAGGGTTCACCTGAAACCATAAAAAATACGAAAAAAAACCAGAAAAAACACGAAAAAAGAACCATCAGCCCTCTTAATCCCGAGAAAAGAGAAACAAAAAAACAAAAATTCCCAGCAATGTGCTGCCAGAGATTTAGTGCTTTAGAGGTTTAGGAGCTTTTAGGGATCTCAGTTTTCGGAGATTTGGTTTTAGATTTAGGGCTTGTGGTTTTAGAGGTTAAGGGCTTGTAGGGTTCACACCAGCCCCTGCGCCCATCCAGCGCTGCATCACGCGGCTTGCAGCGCGGCCGTCAAAGTCCCATGGCCTCAAGTTCGAGGGTGCCTTTGTTCGTCAGGGCTTTAGGCTTAAGGTCTAGGGGGTTGAGGGTTTAGGGTTTAGGGTTTATGATGCGTGCCAGCAGGTGTATCTGAGCCCTGGTCTGGGGATGAAGGGTTTCGAGGACGCGAAGCCAGGCTGCGATTCAGGGTGCTGCAGTTCAACGCCTACGATGAGCGGCACGGGGGCTCTTGGCTTCTGGTTCGGACAACGAACCCTGCCTAAACCCCCAACCTGAGACCTGAAGTCCAACTCTGGCTTCGATTCCTGCATTCACCTTCAAGTAGCACCCAAACGGTCATAAGCCGGAGACTATAGGCCTCCCCAAGGCTGCTCCGGTAGAGTTCAAACACAAACGTATATCATCCTTGCCTGATGGGAGAACAGTAAGGGCCCTGTACCTAAAAAGTGCATACTTTGGGCCCCGAAGTCATCGCGCAGGAAGTGCTTCAAAGCCCAATCATGCCCTGTCCGGCACATGGAGAATCAGGGCAATCCCACTGTCTGATGAAGGCGGGGGGGGGGGGGTCCTTAGGGTGAAACCCAAAACCCCAAGGCTTAGGGTTCAGGTTGTTAAGGGTATCAGGGGCTCTAGAAGATGGCACGCATCCCAAGGGCCTCTTTTGTTCCGGCCTCTGTGAGTCTTGGAGTCGCGGAGCCCAGCAATCATCGCCCAAAAGAGTAGAGTTTAGGGGTTTTAGGGTTTAGGGTTTAGGGTTTTCTGAAGACTCCTAGTCCTAAACCCTTAAACCCTCACGCAACCCTAAAACCTCAAACGCTCTCGACAGGACCGGCATCCCAAATGGAGCCGTGGAAAAGCAGGGACTGCTCCCCCAGCAGGGTCAGATTGTAGGAAGCCAGGCTTTGGGGTCTAGGGTTACAGGTTACAGAGGTTAGGATTTCGGAGATTAAGGTCTTTTCACAGCACACTAAGACAGCTGCGCTTGAAGGCTTTAAGCGGTTTTAGGTGACGTTGGGGTTGAAAGGTTGCGCAGTGCTACGTCTCCTACGCCTTGCACCCTAAACCCTAACACCCCTAGACTCTAAGAGCCCTAGACCCCAAGAGCAGTAAAACCCTAAAACCCTAAAACCCTAAACCCCTAAAACCTAAGCGCCAAAAGGAACCCCGTGCTTGAATGCAGCTCACGCTTGACAAGGTCTGCTGGATACAACGCAAGGTGCATAATTTGGGGTTGGGGTTTAGGGTTCGGGTTAGCCAAGCTTGTTTAGGGTTGTTGTTGGGGTTGCCCGGGTCATTTAGGGTCTTTATGGGAATAGTTAGGGTTCAGGGCTGCGGTCGGTGACTTGGGGTTCTAGGGCTTAGGGCCAGGGCTTCAGTGTGTTTACGGGGTACTACGCGGCTTGGGGTACGGCCTGGAACCCACACTTCACTCGACATGGCTGGGAGGGGAGTTCCTGGTAGTCGGGGAGCGGAGCTCGCCACCGCGACTCTGATTTAGAGAATGCTGGTGGTTCAAGCACCCCAAAGTATGGTCCCTTTGTTGGAGAAGAGTGCAGGGCTTAGGGCTTTAGGCTTTAGGCTTTAGGCTCCATGTTGCAGTCGCAACCCGCAAGGGACCACACCAACCCGGACAAAGAGGGGCTCTCACTGCACAGAATTGCTTAAAACATCGGGACCGGCCCCCCGAGGGCTTTGGGGGGTTTAGGGCCTGGGGACTTGAACCCTTGCGGCTCAGGGTCAAAAAAACCACACAGGGCTGCGCTGGTGTTTGGTTTCGGGTTTAAGGCTTAGGGGTCCACTGCTATAGTTCCTACTTCTAAGTCCTAAGCCCTTGATCCTAAACCCCCAATCCTCATGCCCCAATCCTACACTAAACCGTCATCCTGAACCCAACCCCCAACCCTAAACCCTAAATCCTAAACCATCAATCCTGAACCCCCCAAAAAGCCCTGGGTTGCCAGGTGCTGAAGTCCTGCATGGGAGCGAGAAACCTTTCCGGACTCGCCATTCCGGGGGCTTTGCTGCGGCTACACGACTTCGGCGGCTTTTGGGTTGAAAGTCTTAGAGTTTGGGGTTTGGGGTTTAGGGTTCAGGGGTTGAGGGTTGTTAGGGGCTTTATGGGGGCATTTGACGGTGGTTTTGGTTTGATGCTTTTGTTAGGGGGCACTATGGGTTTCAGATTCTTGTAGGGCAAGAGCTGTTCATGTCCAGTGGTGGTATCCGTAGTGAGGCTCCTAACACAAGCACTCCTAAATCCCTGACTGCATTATCGCCACTCTTGAAAACGCTCAAACCCTTACAAAACCCGAAAACGACCCCCAACCTATTCCTCTGCAGGTTCTCCTTGGACTGGGAAGGAGTTTGGGGTCCTAGGAAGACTTTAGTTTCCAGACCAATTTTTGGGTTTGCATCGTGATGGAATTCAAGAGAGATGTCCTAATCAACCGAAGTGTACCTTTCAGGAAGGACACAGCTTGCAGGAGTTGCTTTGGGAAGCCCAACAAACCCGAAAGGCTTTGGGGAGGTTGCGTTGAAACTGTTTCGTGGTGGGAGGAAGGCGACGACTTTACAGTGCAACCCTCAGCCCTAAACCCAAAACTTACCAAAGCCCCCCCCCCCCCCCTAAACCCCAAACCCTAAACCCTATGTGGGAGGAAAAACCCCATCAGACAGGACGTTGCAATTGAACCCCGGCCTGGGCCTCCATTTACCTACGAGTTCGGGGGTTATGTTCGGGGGTTATGCCCTAGATTTCGGGGGGATATAACCTACCAATTTATATCGCAGGTCAGGCCTGTGAGTGCTGTGTAGGCCCTGAACCCTTAAGAGGTTCAACCGACTCGGGCCGACCCCCCTACAGTTGCTCAATTGAACCCTACTTTAGAGCTGCCATAGACTAGCGCGAGGCAAGCTCTTCGAATTGTGGTTGTGTTGGGAGAACTCTTGAAGCGCAGGCAGGTAGATCGCCGAAGTACAGAGGAGAGCAAGGTGGATGGAGACCACACCAACCCCCTTCAGGAAAACAAACCGAGCTGGAGTCGATCTTGTGCTGAGAACACAGGAGTATGTCGTAGACTATGAATAGGTTCCGGTTTATCGCAGGGTCATCAACAGCTAACCAGCCTTCGGCACTGTCTTCCAGACTCGGCTGCGGTGGCTGTGTTGCTGTACAGGTTCAAGTTCTGCGCGGGCAGGCGCCCCAAATCTCCTACGGTTCCGCAACTCTCGCATACAGTGTCTGGCGACACGCAGGGCTTCAGGATAAGGCTTAAGCTGAAATAGCATCGTGTTTTACTATCTCATACTGGCACCTGGTCACTCTAACGAGCACGGCTCTTGCAAGGCCCTGCAGAAGGCATCGCAACGCATCTCTCGAAGCGATTCAGATGGAGCCTTGAGTTGGGGTTGTAACGAACACCCAGAAGGTCGAAACTCAATCTAACCCCCAAGTTTCCCCCCTATGGAACCCTACAGGCCCTACACGCCGAGATCATACACCCTGAAGCCCTAGACCCAACACTCCTACATGCAAGTTCCAACCCTTTCGATCCTAGAAAACACTCAAAGACATGTAAACGATTTCAACCTCTAAGCAGAAGCTCTGTAAGCCCTCAAGCTGTTTAAGCCTAAACCCCAGAAGCCCCAGAAGCCCTAGAAGCCCTAGAAGTCAAGCCCTGGAAACCCTGCAAGTTCGAAAACCGGTAAACCTTGTTACTTCTACAAGCCTTGCAAAGCAAGCCCTAAACCCACTCCCCCCAACCCCCTCCCCAAGGCCCAAGTTTGGCATGCGACTTGAAATACTGAGAGCACGCTTGTCAGGACTTGGAAGAAGACACGAAGAAACACGTGTTCAGGGTTCAGGGTTTTTCTAGCCTGTCCATTTGCTCATTGCAGCTTAGGATTGTTGAGGATGCCCTCTCCGTAAACAATACTAGACCCCTACCCCCTAACCCACAATGCGTTCTCGACCAAAGCTAGCTTAGGCCCTGAAGCCCCGAACCCTTCACCCTTAAGAATTCCAGAGCCCTGAAACGTAGCAGGGCGTTTGAGTTCACAGGATTGGTGGTTTAGGCTTCAGGCCTTTCGGGCCGGGAGAGGCCGAGACTGAGGGAGTTGAAATCTTGCTTGAGCATTGAGGTACAGAAGGCGAGATACCCGGTCATGAGACTCCAGACAATCTTATTCCTCGCCCTCCCTCGTTCCTTTTCCAAGCCCCTTGACAAGCCACGGAACATGCCAATTCCAATCGGCCTTAGCAGAAGAGCATGTCCCAAGAACTGCAGCGGCCGCACGTCAGCTGCTCTGGGTCGAAGTGACGCCGATCACTTGAGATGCCCTTCAGCTTGCCTCGACACTGAGGGCTTTTGTTCCTAGAATGGTGGGGGCATCTGTTGGGGGCTTCCTACAATTCAGATCCTAAGTATGTGGGGGTATATTAGGCCCATTTGGGTTTCGTGTGGGCGTCGAATCTGGAGAGAGGCCACGACTCCGCAAAGGACGTACATGACTGTGTGCCTTGGCCTTGTAGATTCATAGTATGGAGATTCAGTAGCGTGCCGTCAGTGGCTTCAAGAGTAAGCCCGTCCTAGAACCCCCAAACCCTAAACCCTAAACCCTAAAGCCCAAACCCTAAACCCCTTAAAAATAGCAACCCAGCGATCCGGAGCCTCTCAAGTAGAACCCCCAGCGAGGGAACCACCAAGCTCTAGGATAACAGGAGCCATAACCCTGAAGCCTGAACCTGAACCCGAAGAAGTACCACTCATTTTGTGGGATATATGGCTTAACTTGCTTACGTCCAAACACTTGGCTGGCCTCTGAGCAGTGTTGCTGCACAGGATCCTATCAACCTACAAGAGCTTGTATGAACAGTTCCCGAATAGGGGTTCCCGTATATACTGCAAACTACTATAACTATACCCCTTATTCCAGGAACCCGCCAAGAAAGTACCCCAATGGTGGGGAACCACCCCCCGAAAAAAGACAACAAACCAGAGGAGCCCATAAACCTCCATTTGCCAAGCCACATCCCGGACACTGCCAGACCAAAGAGCTTGGAACAGACTGGCCGCCCAGGCAGGGTTTGGGGAGTTTTTCGTTTTTTGTTGGGGCGTTCGGGTTGAGGGTTTAGGGTTTCGGGTTGAGAGCTTAGGGTTGAGTGCTCCGGGCGCCTGATTTCAAAGCTTGGACTTCTGAAGGGGTTTGTTTTGTTAGAGGTATGAGGTGCAAGGTGCCCTAAGTAGCCTGAGAAGTGACTTGACCTTCCCAGCTCCCAAGAATCGAACCCTATGGTAAACGGAGTCTTGCTGCACTCACTTTACTCCATCCAGCTCAAAAAGATTTGGTTCGCCCCAGGTATCCCCATCATCATCCATCAATGAAGAGGTAGCCCTCAAAAACACAGCTGGGAATGCAAATCTCCAGTGTCACACGCGCCTGTGATGAGACTTTACCCAGGAAGATGCGACTTAAACCATCCCTTGTACGACATTGATGAGGTCTGCCAGGACACCTGAATGTGAAAACACGGTGCCACCTGGCACCACCGGAAATTTAGGATTGAACGCATAAGCCCGAATAAGTAATCCAGGAGCAAACAAGTGCCCCTCTTGTGGCTTGATGGGGCTAAGCTAAGCTGAGAATAGATAAAGGCCCGCTCAAGGCTCCTTACGCGGACCGTGCCTGGCACGTCAGGGCATGAAGGAGTTCCCCTGTCCTCAGGTGTCCAGAGGGTTTTCTGTCACTTGAAGCCAAGGTTAACTTCGACCCCAAACCTTGAGGGAATCTGCCAGCCACCGTTCAAGATACCCTGCGGGGCTTCTAGGGGATTGTCTCAGGATAGTTCTTTGTGAGCCTCGAATTTTGGATCCCTTCTATGCCTCTTACATCACGGAGTCTCTTGCAAACCACAGAACGCAGGTTGCGGTTTTAGGGCTGCTAGCTGCAGCTAAACTGCAGTCCCCACGAACCCGATTCCCTAAGCCTTCCTTTTGCCTGCAAACTCTGCATCCCATGCCCCTGCATGCACTGCGAAGGGGGCCTTTCAGGCCGAGAGCCTTCCAAGAAAACCCTGTCCAAACGCTGTCCCTCTCTGAGTCGCGGACAGCTCCTGCGCATGCGCCAGAACCTTGTGAGTGTCGCAACACCTGGTGTCCAAGCTTCGTGGACTGGGGGAGCTTAGAGGGGTTTGGAGCTGTCTACTCGCTGGTCCAGTTTGCGTTTGCCCGGTCTTAGGGGTATACATCAAAAAGATTTGCCTGGAGTTTGCTTGGAGGACTACTTGATGACATTTCTAGGGCTTTTGGGGGCTTTTGGAATCTGGTTTCAGGCGCTTTGGGGGTTTAAGGGTTCAAGGGTCTAGGGTTTTGAGGGGTTTTGGGGGGCGTAAAAGGTTTCAGGGAAGGGGTTCGGGTTAAATAAGGGCTCAGGGATTCAAGGGGTTGAGGGTTTCCAGCGGGCTTGAGGGCTTAAAGAATGAAGTGCTCATGGTCAGTCCGACCCATCCCAAGCCCCCGCTAGACTGAGCTCTCATCCCCTGACCTCCCAGACCTCTGCGGTTTTCGGGCCACCCCCAAAACCCCCAAAAATGCCCAAACCCTGAACCCTGAACCCCTGAACGCTCAACATGAACTCCCATACCTCAAACTCCTTCGCCATGGCGCCCCTGTCGGTCGGGCACTGGCCAGCCCCACAGAAAGGCCAAGAGTGACTGGAGCTGCTCCTTTGCCAGGGCTTAAGGGACTAGGAGTTACGGGAACCCTAAACCCTGAACCCTAAACCCTAAGCCCGAAACCCTAAACGGTTTGGGGCTCAAGGGCTCTGAGTGTGGGGGTGTACTTGGGGTCTAGGGTTAGGATTTTCTGAGATTGAGCTCTCGGCAGCCGTACGGCCCTACGACCACCCAAGATTGGGACCTGCTAGGTGGACGCATGGCTGATAAGGCCATCGTTATATCGAATTGCATTGATTTGTTAATTATGGCTTACGATTGCGTTGCTCGTTGTTGGGGGTGAGGATTGAGTATCTTCTGTTCCTGCGCTTTTGCGACGAGCCCTTAAGCCCTACCGCCCCCGCAACCTGAAACCCTAAACCCTAAGCCCTATAAACCCTACAAGCCGACAAGCCCCACAAGCCCCACAAGCCCTATAAGCCCTATAAGCCAGTATAAGCCCTATTGCATTTGTCGTCCACATCAGACTCTGCGCTGACACCCGTTCTCGCGCATCGTTTTTGGCACGCAAAGATCAAGCGTAGTATAGGGGCCTTTACAATTCGAACAGGGTTTTGGGGGTTATTACGGTATACTTACAAAGGGAACCAGATATGAGGTGCCTTTTTGGTGATTTAGGACTTGGCTTCAGCTCCTTGAAGGTGAGGATTTCTAGACATTTTGGCGGCTGAGATTTGGCGTTGGGCGCTGTGCAGCCCGACCGACGAAGTGGGGCTAGCCACCTCCCTCCCAGGTCCTAGGTGAAGTGAGGGTCGCCAGCCAGAGTACTATAAGGGTTCCCTTAGGGTCCCTTTATAGATATACTGTAATAACCCCCAAAACCGTGTTCTAATTATTCAGCCCCCGTCTTGATGCATACACGGCCATTTCTAAACCCTGAGCCCTCAAGCTTGAAACCCCTAACTTGGGATGTTCCCCCTTGTACTCTCAGTCCTTAATAGGAATAATAATAATAGGGGTACTTTAATCCCTACTCGAATACGGGGGAACATCCCAACCCCTAAGCTCCAAATCCTACCTCTGCTTACGCCGCTCCTCGCGTTCCATTGGCAGGATCTCTGGCGGCAAGCCTGACAGAGCATAGAACAGCGGTGTAGGCTTCGGAGCTTAATACAGGCACCTGAAGAGTTGCCACTATTGTGCACCTTGTCATGTTCAGGGCAGTCCTTCCCCTTTCATAAACTCGGCAAGTAGCTACCCTAGTCCCCTACACCCTGAACCACATTTCCATAACAGCTACATCCTAGGCACCATGTGGAGTCAATGTGGAGGTTGCTCTACAGCCAGGGTAGGGCCAGGGTTCCTTCTTGTTTGCCATTGCATAAGGCATGCAGCCACCTCGCCTTAAGCCCCACCACCCATATGTCATGAACAGCTGACCCAGATCCTCAGCCTCTATAGCCGAAACCCTGTACACACTAGCTACTCATAGAATAGCTCAGGGCACAACAGTCACTTGAGAAAAGCCCCATACAGCCTCAATGCCGAATCCCAGCCAGGGGGCTCTTTTCATTGCTAAAGACGAGCAACCCTTTCCAGCATCGGCCACTACATTTAACCCTCGACCCTGACTCCCGATTCCCATGTCACGAGACCCAAATCCTAGCGCAACCCTAAACCCTAAACCCTTCAAACCCTAAACCCTTCAAACCCTAAAACCCTGCGAGCCCAAACCCCAAATCAACTCGATACCGGGTCGTCGGGCATCTGCCCTTTGCTTCTAGCATAGGGCTCATTTCTTAGGGCTTCGGGTGCTTACAGGATGCTAAACCCTAAACCCTAAACCCTAAACCCTAAACCCTAAACCCTAAACCCTAAACCCTAAACCCTAAACCCTAAACCTTCAAGAGCTTCAGAACTTTGGGCGGAAGGTTGGGATTATCGGTGTGTCGGTAGGTGAGGTGCATCCTCATGGTTGTTGCTTGGCTTGGGAGGTTCACGTGTGCTTCATTGCAGGGTCAAACATGTAATATCAAGATCACCTATACACTGCTCCAATCATTCAGGGTACGTACTGCTAACCTCAGTTATAACACAATGAACCTCCAAGTAGGGCTCACCGTGTAAGGAGACGTCACGTCAAACGACACGATGATTTCACATGAAGGGGCTTTTCGGCTTACATTTCATTTTCTCGATGTAATGTGGATGGTCATGGAGCGATTCCATCATGACGTGAGCCAAGGGTCTATTTAAGTGTTCGTGTTTATATTGGGTTTCATTAGGGGCCTAGTTAATTCGAATCGAGCTTTGGGGGGAAAACTAACGTATAGCTTGTATTCCTGAGCCCGAGACCACTGCTAAGTTGCAGTATTCCTTCTGGAAGGTTGGCGTGCTTCACCATACAAACTCATAGACCTTGGGGTTCCAAGCTAATCTTACACCCTTCCTCATCTCTAACTAAATTCTGTTTGCTCTATAACCCTAAACCCTTTAGGGTTAGAGCTTTTGGGGCTTGAGGGTTTGCGGAGCTGAGGAGATGCGGAGCTGAGGAGATGGGGTTTCAGGGGCTGTAGGACTCTAGGACTCAGAGTTGTACTCTGTCCACACCCAGCCTGTCGGGGAGTAACTCGGCTGCGAAGTCATTGGTGGACCGTCCCCTGCAGCCTCCTCCTCCTCCAACTGGGTTTAGGGTTTAGGGTTTGGTCCACTGATGGTAGCTTTAAGACTTTTGGGGTGCAGCGTCCAGGGGTGAGTCTTAAGTCGCTGCCGCTCATGAAACAAATTTCCTGGAGTCCTCGTTTGTTGCACACAGCGTTCTGAGACAAGGCACTCGGATGGACCCTTTCTGAAGCCCCTTTCCTAAGGTTCACAGGCCTTCTGGGGCTTCAGAACAGCCCAGGGCTGCAGCTCTTGGGGATTTGAGACAGGGGGGGTTTGAAGAGAGCAGGCTGCAAACCCCAAGCATTCAATCTCCTAAAGCAAAACACGATGATTCGCCCTAACGAGGCATTGCACCCATATAGTTATAGAGAACGCCTTGTCTCGGCCCGCCCCCCGCACAAGTAGCTCAAGAAAATGGGGGTTGCACAGTTTCTCTGTTCAATGGGATAACGGTCCTAGAACGACAGCGAAGGGAAATGATGACTTGTTTTGGGACCCCACCCTAATGGAACTCAGAAGTCTCGTATATACCTACAGTGCCTACAGGTTCAGGGCTTCTAGGGTTTAGGGGGGCTCATAGGGTTTAGGGCTTAGAGGAAACCACCAGCCTGTATGACCCTAGACCCTACCACTGCCTTGACGTCTCGCAGGGAGGGCCTGTTGCCGGAGAACATGCTCCTCAGCTCCCGGAACCCTAAACCCTAAAACCCCATGGCTTCAGGGGATCGGTACCCTTCGCTTAGAATCCCGTAAGGTTTATATGGAGGGATGTAAGCAACAATGCCCTAACTCACAATCCACTATGTATGAGGGGAAGTACGAACCATAGATCACGAGCTCACGTATGATGTCTGGGGTGGGCGCGCTGCCATCAATCCGAACAGCCCTCGGTTGTTCGGGTTTTTAAAACCCTGTGCCCTGACCTCAAATGCCCCCCAAGAAAATGGGTTGATTGTAGGGGGAGATGACGCCAGCAAGCCCTGAACTCCGAGCGGCAACGAGTCAGTCGACATCAGGAGCATCTCCATGGTGCAAGTCATGGAACTCCTGGCACGCGAATTCTCAAGTGGGTTTAGGGTTTAGGGTTTAGAGAGAAACAGGAAACCTGTTGTGTTTAAGCCTATCCCTGTATGATAACACGAAGAATTCACAAGTTTCATAGGCTTACCAGTCAGGTTTGATCAGTTTAATCAGGGAACCGTTGGGCACAAAGCAAAAACAGGGTGACACCGGGGATCCAATGCGTGGGGTTTACCTTCAAAGCACTACGACCTTAAGTTCTAGAACACGATTGCCCGGGCGAAAAGAACGGATGGCCCTTTGAACAAAGTCCACTGGGCATCCTAGTACAAGGTCCCTATGAGTCACGTGGGCTCCTTTTCGAAACCCCAGGTACCCTAGGTACCCCTAGGTACCCTAAAAACCCTAGGTACCCTAGGTACCAACCCTCTAACCCTCTAAGCCCTACCAATCCACAGGAGGGTTGCCGTTAGGCATCCCCTTTTCAAACTTTTGGAGGTTCCAGACTTTGAGGGGTACAAAGGGGGGTTCCAGGAGGGTACCCCTTTGTTGGGAAATGCCCAAATTCAAAACCCCCAACCCCCGAAGACCACCAAACGCGCGACCCAGTCCCTGAAGCCCAGGGACTCCTAAAGCCCCCGCGGGGCCTGCGAGCGCAGACTTCCTGCTCTTGCACCTCCGAGGCTCTGAGAAAACATGGTTTTTGGCTGGTTAAGTTTAGGGTTCGGCGGTTTTGTTTTTTTTTTTGGGGGGGGGGGGGGGGGGGGGGAGGGAGGCGCGCTGCTTGGACTCCAGAATTCAGTCGCGGGCTCTCGTGCGATTTCCTTCAAAGTCTCGGACGTTTCAGGCAAAGGGTGCAGGAACTGCAATACCTCCTTGAGGTCAGAGTCAAGTCAACTGCTGAGCCCGAAATCCCACCCCTACAGCCCTAAAGCCCTAGGGATCCCCTCCCCGCCCCCGCAAGATACACACACACACACACACAAAAACAAAACAAAACAATAACAAATGAAAATGACCAAGCAAAAGAACATCGTGGCTGCGCACTCCCCAGCTCAAAGGTGCCCCCTGAACCCAAACAGACAATCCTTCTACTGGATAAGAAGGCTCTTTTCTTACCACAGAGCGCCTCTGTGAGGCCAACAAGGTACGTCTTCGAGGCATCGTGGTGCTCCTCGGTTTCAGGCTTGTTGGGTTCCAGGTTCAGGGGTCTAGGTTGGGATGTTCCCCATTATTTTAACAGCCCTTTGGAGAAGACGGCAAGTCCCACCCGAAGCCCTCTTAGGTAGGGCTTAGGGTTTAGGGTTTAGTGTTTAGGGTTTAGGGCTGGCGGTTTGGGAAGTTTAAGGTGGTTCCAGGGCTTGCCGTACTAGTCTTGCGCGATTTTGGTGGGGTGTTTCCCCTTATACTACCAGTCCTTAATAGGGATTATACTTGGGGGCTTCTGGTTTTGGAGTTTCAGGGTTTGGCATAGTGACCTTAGACCTTTCGGGCTACCCTTAACCCTAAACGCTAAACACCAAACACAAAACCTAAACCCTGAACCCTGAACCCTACTTCTGGTGAAGTCAGGCCCACGATTATCTGAGGGCTCAGGGACCCACACCCTGAACTCCAGGTCCGAGTCGCGATTTGTGTCAGGTAGATCACAGCAGAGATTTTGGCGGAGTAGGCCCCCCACAGGGTCACCTCAAGGGACTGTGGGTGTAAAATCGCCCTCTGTCGTACGCTTTAGGGTTTGGGGTTTGGGGTTTGGGGTTTAGGGTTCAGGAGTTGGGATTACGGTTTAAGCGCCCTCTCCCGGAAATTTACCCCCCCCCCCCCTGGTTGTTTTAGGGATGGTTGTCAAGGCTGAGGTGTCAAAAGGTTTCAGGATGTGGCCTTTAGGAATTTGGGCTTGGGGTTGTGGAGCCTGAAGTCTTCTTTAGGCACGATTTAGGGCGCTCTCTGACTCTAGGGGCTTTAAGGCTGTTAGGTGTGCTGATTTGCTTTGTGGGTGCCAGGGGTGTCGGGGCTTCGTGAGCTTTAGGGGCTTTCGGGTTTGAGGGTCTAAAGGGGCGGCGGTTGAGGGCTTAAAAGGTTGCAGGTGAAGTAGCTCTCCACTCCTACATCACAAGCTGAGGCATTTTTAAGTGCCCGAAGTGGGGGTTACCCAAAACCCTAATTCCCCAAACCGCAAACCCTCCACCCTAAAAAGACTTGCGCATTTGCACACCGGAACCTCCTGGTGTGATCCTTAAAGCTCCAAAAGCCTTAAGAAGCCTAAGCCGAGAATCCCACCCCTTTGAGGATGTCGGGGCTTTAGGAGTTCGAGCCTTAGGCTGGTGTTGGGGGGGTGACTAGCCCTAACACCTAAAAACCCCCTACACCCTACACCCTAAACCCTACACCCTACCACCACGAATCCGGAACTGCGCAAAGAGGTGGTGACCTTGGAAGAATCTTACTCGTCTTTTTGCCACCCGCTGCCTCTCCATGAGAAAGAGGTCAACAACCCCGCCCCCCCCCCCCCCCCCCCCCCATGAGAAAGAGGTCAACAACCCCCCCCCCCCCCCCCCCCACCCCCAAATCCTAAACCTAAACCCTAAACCCAAAGTGAAGCCACAGACACCTGAAGGGGATGCTTGCTGACCTCAAAGCAGAGTCAGGGATCTCGGGTCTTTACAAATTTCGGGGTTTGGTGGGGGTCAAGGGTACAACCCCTAAACTACCCTAAGCCGGACAAAGACCCTAAACCGTAAGCTCTAAACCCTAAAGGGCTGTAGGGGCTAAAGGTTGTTGGTGTAGGTGTAGCGTTGGTGCCAGGTGCTAGGCGTTACTTAGATGCGCGCGGGTTTAGGGCCGGTTTAGGGTTTAGGGATCTCGATCTGAGCCATTGCAGCTTGCGGCTTTGTTGAGGCTTTGCGGTATTCGGGTCTAGCGCTCGAGCGTTCCTGGAGCAGGTCTCATAGACCCTGAACCTCTGAACATCCACAGGCCAGTTCGCGCATGGCAGGGCCAGGTGCGGGTTTACAGCTGAGGGTTTAGGGTTTGGGGTTTAGGGTTTAAGGTTTAGGCCCTGTGGGGTCTCACCTTGAGGCGTCAAGATGTGCTGTGCTAAGGGGCTGATTCGGGTTCTGGGAAGTTCAGGGACCTTTGTGAGTCTCTATAGCAGCATTTCCTTTTAGTCCACAACGGCGCCCACATATGTGGACCCCATGCCTAGAGCAACCCGGAAAGTAGCCCTTCGGGCAGTACCATTTGGGGTACATCATAAAGCCTTAGCCCTCAAGAGCTCTTCCGTCGTGGCACTCCCTCGCTCTGCATGAACTGATGGAAGCGGTTCACGTCTTCATCGACCAAGAGATCCTCTCTGAGGGTTTAGATTTAGGGTTTAGGGAAGCTTTGGGGGTTGTGCACCTTGCATAGAGGTCTTTGATTTAGGATGCAAGGTTTGCATACCTTGCATGCCTTTCTGTGGTGGGGAGGGGGGGGGGGGTTCTGTACCTCCGTGCCCTATACTCAAGTTCGGGCCTAGGGTTTCAAGAACCCGACACCCTACACCCTCAACCCTGAACCCTCCTTAACCCTCCTAAACCTTCCTGAACCCTAAACCCTAAACCCTAAACCGCCTAAACCCTGTGGATCTTTCCGGCCTGGAAGGCACGGCCCTGGAGCCCCTTCTTGTTCGAATGGAACAGGACCATGCCTGAACCACGGAGTTGAGGCTTTGGGGCTTCAGAGGGTTCAGAGGGTTTCGACGCGACTTTGAGCTTGATGCATCAAGGCCCCACACTGCAAATTCCCTAAGCAGCCGCCGAACCATAAAGCTCGGCTCGAAAGGGATCCATTTGTAAACCCTACCCTGGGGGTCCAACAGCGCCTGCATCAGCTGAATGGTTGAAGGCTTTGGATGGGGGCAAACGACAGGAAGGACAACAAGTCTGAACCGAAAACCTTTCACCCGGATTCCCCGGAAAGACCACTTGGCCCTTAGACTTGCTCCAAAGCACCGAGCTTCCCAGGCTCCAAGAGCTTGAGGTCCTTGGTGGTGGCTTTCGCGGTTGAAGACTTCGGGGGTTAAGCATTGGGCTTGTCACATGCTGCATGGCTGCAAGAACTGTGGGACACGGATGCCAAGACGGAGGGCTGGGGGCCACTGGGTCGACGCACGCTTGTCCTCGCTGGTCTGCGAGGCTTGGCCGACAAGTCCACCAGGCCAGCGCTGAGAGTGGCAACTGCGTGTTCCGTGGATGGTGTTGCGTGCTCCTGTGGACATCCCACGCCTGGCAGAAGGCATCTAACGTTCGAGTGCAATGCCGAGTCGGGTGCAGTGCTGGCAAGGGCGACAGAGCTTGAAGAACGCCTCCTTTGCCGCTTGGTGGACTTGCCCCAGCCCCCGCCATGTCGTGATGAAGTTGAGGGCTACGAGGACGAGCTTCTGAGTGAGATGGAGGCTGCAGCCCAGACGGGCGACACGCTGTTTGCAGCCACTGATGGCGGCTGCCTGGTCAAACCCGGCATGGAGCTGTGGCAGCGGGGTGCCTGGGCCATCACCCTGAGGCGAAGAAGTACCACGACAACTGTCTCTGGTCGTCTGGAGGGAGGCGAGCAAACGCCCGCGGCGGCGGAACGTGAGGCCATCCACCAGCTGCTGAAGCATGTGAGAAGGGCGCGTTGCAAGCTGATCCTCTTCGTTGACAATCAGGCAGCGGTGCGCAGGCTGAGGCGTGCTTGGGAGAAGGGTCAGTGGCATGGTTTGCTTGCGCTGTTTTGGAGGCGGGTGGCTGAGGGCTTGAGCGACCACGTCACGGTGCATTGGGTCCCCAGTCACAACAAAAGACCGCAGTGGAGTTCGCCTTCCGAGATGATCACCACGAAGGAGGTGAGGGAGCTCAACATGTTGGCGGATCGGGCCTGCACGGCCCAGCTGGCTGCATTGAGACCTTCATGGGAGAACGCATGCAGTGTTGTTGAGGGCGCGGCTTCCTGGTCCAGAGCGGCTGCGCAGCTGCAGATGGAGCGGACTGTGAGCTTCAATGAGTAGCTTCGTGATGCCATTGGAGCACATCGAGAGATAGAGTGAATGGGCGCCTGTGGGGCGTCTGTGCTCAGAGGGGACCCCTATGGCATCTTCTGGGATTTTCCTTCCAGCTGGCGTCGGGGATGGTTTTTTTTTCTTTCTTTCTTGATGGCGGGCATCTAACCGCATCTAGGTAAGCACAGGTTGTTGCCCTCAACTTCATCATCATCATCATCATCATCATCATCATCATCATCATCATCATCATCATCATCATCATCATCATCATCATCATCATCATCATCATCATCATCATCATCATCATCATCATCATGCTGCGCGCACCCGTGCTGTGGTGCGTGCATGAGCTTTCCACACCCCAACACGCGCACCCAATCGGTGGTGTAAGTTTTCCCAATTTTTCGACTGAGAGCATAGGCCGTGTCACCAGAAAGCCCCCAATGCTGTGCACAAACATGCCTAGCAATAACCCCGAAACCTCAAAACTCCCTTAACCCTAAGCCCCTGAACCTCAAGCCTAAACCCTAAACCTTCGCATCCCGAAACTACCCTAAGCCCTAAACCCTAAACCACCCTAAGACCTAAACCTCAAGCCCCCAACTTGAACCCAAGTTTCGGCGTCAAGCTCGAAAACGGCATCGCACAGCATGCCCAGCAAATTCTGAAGAGCCCCTGCACAGGGTTAAGGGTTCAGGGTTGAGGGGCACGGGGTTGAGGTTTAGGGTTTGGGATTGAGGGCTTAGGACTTAAAAGTAGGATCTATAGCAGTGAACCCGTAAACGTTTTGGGTTTAGGCTCAGGGAACAGGGCTTTGGGTTTAGATTTTCATGGTGGGGAGCAAGCCCTGAGCCCCCACGATAAAGCTCACTTAAAGCTCTAAAGCTTAGAAAAGCAATTGGGGGGGGGGGGGGGGGGGGGGAGGAGTGCGGGGGGTGGAGGGGAACGGGGGGAGGGGTGGTGGTAATTCTGGCCCAAAAGGAAAACTACGCTTAGAGCTGCTAGGAGTTTAGACCCTACACAGCCCTATACCTCAAAAACACCTGAGTAGTGCCCGAAAAGCGTATGAACCCTATGAGCCCTATAAACCTTATGCTCCCCATAAGCCCCATAAACCGTACAAGCGGCTTGGAACTCTATGAGCCCGATGAAATTTGCCAATCCTCCCTCCCGCACGAGCATTCAGGGTCGGGCGCCGCCTCGCATGGACTCAACCATGTGGGTGCGGGCCTCCGCACACAAACGCTCCTGTCAGCAACGGTTTAGGAAGTTTAGGGGTAAAGTTTAGGAAGTTCAGGGTTCAGGGTCGGTTTAGAGCTGATTTCAGATCGAGTAGTTCAGTGTTGGGCCCAGCCGGCATCGAAGAGCGAAATCTGCTCTAGGACTTTAAGCTGGCTCCATATAAGTATGGGCTTCGAGTTTACGGTTTTAAGTACCCTAAACCCTAAAGCCGGTTCATTTTGGTCCCTTTTGCACCTTGAAGGGTTCCTACACAACTCTAGAACCCTAAAATCCGAAGCAGCCCTTAAACCTTGTGCCCTAAAACCCCAATATCAGGGGCCCATACCACTAAACCCTAAACCCTAAACCCTAAACCCTAAACCCTAAACCCTAAACCCTAAACCCTAAACCCTAAACCCTAAACCCTAAACCCTAGCCCTAAACCCTAAACCCTTAGCCTTCTCTGAGGACAAGTGCCCAGCCTGGTCGGCCAGCTTCGCCTGGACCATCGCCTCGTGAGCCTGGCTCCATCTGCGAGCTGAGGTCGTTTAAGGGGGTTTAGGGTTTAGGGGGGTTTGGGAGCTATTTAGGGGCTTTAGGGCTTAAGGAGCTTAGGGAGCTTTGGGTAGGGTCTTAGGGTCTGCGCGTGTTGGACTTTGAGTCTCGCAGGGCTTCTGCCATGAGTGTGAGACTCTGAGAGGTTGCCCTTTTTGGTGGATTTAGGGTCTGGGCTCATAGACTGCAAGTTAGGCTCTTCGGGTATTAGGGTGTCTCGGGTTTCAGGGTGAGTTTAAGGCATAGGCTTGAAAAGGCCAACAAACTTTGTTTAACTAATGAAATATGGAGGGTTCCAATTTTTCGGGGGAAGCGACTCGCAGTCTTCAAGGCCGCTATGAAGGTGCGAACCTTCCACCCTGAAGCACTGCTATGTTGGTCTCACGAGCCCTTAAGCAGCCAACCCTCGAACTGCAACTAAGGTTCGAGACCCGTACAGTAACAGTGGTTGTTGGGTTACCGCAAAGCCCTACCCCCTTTGTTGTTAGTTGGGTTTAGGGTTGTGAGTTCAACCGCCCCAAACCACTTGTGCTTAGCCCTGCCGCCTCGTTCTCGGCCTTGGCGGCGCGAGCCTCAGCCTGATCCGAGCCGAACTTGGTCAAAGATCTTATGGGGTCTTCAAGGCACCGGGGTCTGAGTAAGCAATCAGGCGAGAAGTTCTTCGGGCCATGGTAGCTGTTCCTGGCACTTGCGGTCGTTTTTCCGCGCGATGGGGCCTGCAATAAGTTCAGCTGCTCAGTCGAGTCAATTCATTGAAAGTTATGTTTCAAGACCAACGAAGGAAGACACCAAATGCACCATGTCATCCAAGCCCCTGATGTCCTGATCTGGGACAATGCTCAAGATGTCGGCCTTCAGGTTCAAGGTACCCTGCAGAAGGCCCAAACTTGCGCATGCCTTCGCGCAAAGCTGCTTTGGGCGCTTGCGCAGACTTTGGAGGCAGTTGCCGGTAGGGCAAAAGTCCTGGATTTGCTGAGCGGCCCGAAGCAAATGCATCCTGGACATCCTCAGTGAACTCCGCAGAGCAAAAAACCTGACACGGCGACTGGCGAAATGTCCCATCACATTGTCCTCCCACAAACACTTTGTGCGATGGAGATGATGCATGGCAATCCGAATATCGGTCAATATTCCCGTGAGGCACTTTTCTTTGTCGTTCCCGCTTGAAGAGCAAATCCCCAAGCCTTTGCAAAAAGCTTTTGGTCGGCTGAACTTGTCCGAGGACAGGAGCTTGTAGAGAGCGAGCGTGCTTCGGATAGCATCACTCATCTCGCTGTCTACATCCTTTGCCTTTCGACAAGGCTCCGCAGCCCTCACCTTTGAATTTGACAACGCGATCACCAGTTCTTGCCCGAGCTTGTCGCCCTCACCCTGCAAGTGCCTACGTAGCCCAAAGCTGCTGTTGACAAGCCTCTGCTTGAGAACACAACGCTGGATTCACTTCCATCTCTCGGGCCCGTTCAAGAAGGATGGACAACTTGTTTACATCCATCTGGTCAGCGGCTCGTATGAGGTCTTTTTTTAAAGGGTCAACAGAATAGCGGCATGGCAAGCAGCTCACGGCATCGGGCGTCGATGAGGTGAGCTTCTCAAGGTGCAAGCAGGCCTCATCGAGCTCGGGTCCATCAAGACCTGCTGCTTTAGCTTGCCGGATGGCCGATTGCACCGTGCTTGGCTCGGTCATCTTGGGCACACTGCACAGACGAGCGAGAGCCTGTTGCTCCAATGACCTCAATCGCTCGTGAGCCCTCCCCTCCAATCCTTTCAAATGACTTGCGTGGCGTTCGGCAAGAGCATGCCTGATTCCAGCGGCGTCACCCCTGTTAATGGCAGACTCAAGCTCTGCAACCAACTTTGCGGATGTGTTGAACTCCTTTTTTCCAAGCCGATCCTCTTTGACGGGCAGGTGCCCAGAGCTGTTTGACAGATCACGCAAGCCTTTCCGCCATACTGGCTTGCTGAGGGCCGTATTCGTCTGACTGTGCGCCGAAGAGCGTGCGGGCACTGTGCCAGCCCAACGTGGCTCGTAAAATTCGTAAAAGCGACGGTCATGTTCAGTAGTGTGGGGAGTGCAGGGGTAAGGCTCACGAGAGCGAGGAGCATCCCCAAATAGAATGTTGCCCATTGCTTTCAAAATGGGCAATCAGTGAGAGTGGAGAGCACCCCAAACCCTCTCATTGCTTTCGAAAGCAGCGACGGAGATGGCTTTACAAATCCGTTCCGCACCACCACCCCACCATGACGACAACTAGAACAGCTGATTGAGGGCTTTCCAGCCTGTTCAATTTGGTGGAGAAGCAGCACAGACCATCTTCCTTTTCCGCAATGCTCTCCTTGCATTTCTGCACATCCATGCTCCAACGGGCTTCGCGAAGTAAATCTTAATAAAGCCTATAAGACCCCGTATCCAGATCAGCCCGATGGCTTAAGTAAACACTCGGACGACCAAATCCTGCCCCGGAAGCCCAGCGGCCGTGCCTCAGCAGCTGTAGCTCGCTCCGCCTAGCGGACTCTAGGGTTTAGGGTTATATAGGGCCAGCACCCTAGGAAACAAAAAGAAACCCGACTTTATTGTTACCTGACGGAGCCTAAGTCAAAGGGTAGCGCTGGACTGGCGGCCTAAGGGGCTCCAGGGGGTTGAGGAACCCACATCCCGAAACTCTGACAGTCTCCGGGCTCCTTGACAAACCCCAAGACCGGTTGGCCCCTTGAACCCGAACGCCGAACAGCCGACAGGAGTTGCTCTCTTAAGCCCAATAGGGAAAATACCAGGGGTCGGGAAAGCCGCAAGCGGCCTGAAGCGAGAGGCTTAGTTGTGATTCCCAAGCCACAGGAAACAAATCCCAACTGGGCCGTATACCCTACAACCCCAAGCCCTCACACACCAAATGATCAACGTGAAGGGTTTTCGGGGTTTAGCGTCCTAGGGTGAAGAGTTTAGGGTATTGAAGGCTTTGCCGCCTTACGCGGCGTGGGGTGGGAGATGGCAAACGACCCTCCACAGTGGGCCAGAACTGCCTCGCACACTATGAAGCATTCGAAGCTAACCCCTAACCCCCAAAAAACCCAAAACAAAAAAACAACAGACACACACACACACACACACAAAAAAATAAACACCCAACACCCCCAAACCCAAAACCCCAAAAACCCCGAAACCCCCGAAAACTCCCTTAAACCCCTGAAACCCGTAGACCCATACCCTCTTGATTCCCCGATGCCCCTAAACCCTAAGCGCCAAACCCTAAACCCTAAACCCTAACCCTAAACCCTAACCCTAAACCCTAAACCCTAAACCCTACCTAAACCCTAAACCCTAAACCCTAATCGGCAGGCCTGAGCCTCGGCAGCCAAGAGCGCCTCGGCCGCCGTCTCCTCGAACACTGCAGAGTTCCCCCACTTTCGAAGGCTGGGCTCTAGAGGGTCCATGGGGGCTAAGGGGATGCAGGGTTTAGGGGTTTGAGGGTTGAGGGTTTGGGATGTTCCCCCTTATACTAACGGTCCTTAATAGGGACTATCGTACCCCCGATTCGAATCCTTATTAAGGACGGTTAGTATTAGGGGGAACATCCCAAGGTCTAGGGTTTGAGGTCGGGTTTAGGGCTCCTTGATGGCTACAGAAAGGGCAGTGGTAGGAGGACGCAAAACGGAGGGCCCATTTGGGGTTTGAGGTAAACAGTAAGCAATCAGAAAACCAGAGCCGACAACGAAGGCCCGGCGAAACAGCCCTAGACTTTGGGATGTTGCCCTACTAACAGCCCTTAATAGGGATTATAATAGAGGGGTACTATCATCCCTATTAAGGACTGCCAGTATAAGGGGGAACATCCCAACCCTAGACCATGAGGGTGCTGATGTCAGTGCTTGCAGGCAGCGCCGGTGGGGCCTCATGTAAGCTGCGCACAGAAACAAACACAAACTAAAGAGCGCATCACATAGCAGCAAAACTCATGCACAACTAGAATGCAACAGGGAACTCTCATCAGGGTTACACCTAGCACAACCTACCCCAACACATAAACACCAATACCAGTCCAACTGTGAACCTGAACACCTCGACCATAATCTTTAATTGTGCGTGTTAGCATTTTTCGCACCTCCTCGCATACAAAAAACCTACGCCCTAGGCGCCCTAACCCTTAAGACCTGTGAAGTATGAAGCCCAATTCCTGAACCCGAAGCCCCATTTACCCTAAACCCATCTAACCCCTAAAGGTACGTAAGCCCCAAACCCTAAACTCGAAACCCTAAACGCCAAACATCCCCTAAGCCCTCTGAACCCCAAACGCCCGTCCTCGTTTTTCAGGGCCGCCAGCTCGGCGACCTTCAAGGCCAACTCTGCTTCGCCCTCGGAAACAGCATGGAGGGAGTGGTGACACACAGGGTTTAGGGTTCTTATGGGTCTTCATCGGGTTGTCATAGGGTTTCTAGGGTTTATAGGCTTTAGAGGGTTAACGGGTGTTGGGGGCTTAGAGGGTTTGTAGGGTTGATAGGGTTGAAAGGGCTTGTCGGGTTGATTACATAGGGTTTAGGGTTAGACGGTATAGGGCTCAGGGTTTAGGGTTGGGCGGTTGAGGGCTTAGGGTTTGGGCCCGTCGGGATGCTTTTAGGGTTCAAGCTTTTAAGATTTCAGGTTAGGGGTTGAATGCAGGGGTGTTCGGGTTTAGAGCCTTTAAGGTTCAGGGTTTGGGTGGGGCTCAAGGCCTAGTGGCTAAGGTTTAGGGTTTTCCCTGACCTCAGAGCCTTAAGATTTTGAAGGGCTGTTTAGGCTGTTTAGGTTTAGGGCAGCGGGTTGAAATGTTAGGGGATGCTCGCGCCCTCATTGCCCCTGCCAACTGATGCCCATGATGCTCGCCGTCATAGGGGGCCAACTGATGCTCATGATGCTCGCCGTCATTGCACCCTAATGCCCAGCACGGGGCCAGCTGATGCCCATGATGCTTGCCGTCATTGCCCCCTGATGCCCAGCAAGAGGCCAGCTGATGCCCATGATGCTTGCCCTCATTGCCCGTGACGCCCAGCAAGGGGCCAACTGATGCTCATGATGCTCGCCCTCATTGCCCCCGGAGGCCCAGCAAGGGGCCAACTGATGCTCATGATGCTCGCCCTTATTGCCCCTATGCCCAGCAAGCGGCCAACTGATGCCCATGATGCTCGCCCTCATTGCCCCTGACGCCCAGCAAGGGGCCAACTGATGCCCATGATGCTCGCCCTCATTGCCCCTGACGCCCAGCAAGGGGCCAACTGCAGCAAGTTGCCCCTTGATGCCCAGCAAGGGGCCAACTGATGCTCATGATGCTCGCCCTCATGACCCCTGACGCCCAGCAAGGGGCCAACTGATGCCCATGATGCTCGCCCTCATTGCCTCTTGATGCCCAGCAAGGGGCCAACTGATGCCCAATGATGCTCGCCCCCATTGCCCCTTGATGCCCAGCAAGGGGCCAACTGATGCCCATGATGCTCGCCGTCATTGCCCCCTGATGCCCAACCGATGCTCATGATGCTCGCCCTCATTGCCCCCTGATGCCCAGCAAGGGGCCAACTGATGCTCATGATGCTCACCCTCAGCCCCTGACGCCCAGCAAGGGCCCACGCCCAGCAAGGGTCCATCCCTGTAAGCAAGGGCAGTCCAAAGGCTTCGGTTTCAGGAAAGCTGCTGAGGCTTTAGGATCCTAAGCTGTTCAAGACGGTCGAACCGGACCCTTGCAAAGGAACATTTTACAGGTGATACTAGCAAGCCTCCAACTGAACCTCAAGCCTGCTGGAAGGTTCACGGTACTTCGGAGTGGGGGCTAAAACCAGGGCGGGGAAACCCGAACTGTCATTATCATCAACCCCTGCAACACCAGATACTGCAACCTCTAAACCCATCCACCCTCAACCCCCAAGCCCCCCCTAGTTAACTGAAGCCCCCTCTAGGCCGTGAACCGCTCCCCGCCCTGCCCCATCCGAAATCAGCCCTGAAGCTGCCCCCGCGCGCCTTGCGCTCTACGACGTTCTGCAGGAACCTGAACTTGGGTCAAACAAAGGACTAGGGACAGGAGTTTGGCGCTGTTTAGGCTTCGGGCTTCCTGGCTTAGAAGGATAACCCCACGCCCGTAAACCTTAGTGTTTCCCGCCCTTCCTGCCCAGGAAGCCCCAAAGACAAGCCTCTCTTGAGTAATTACCTAGGATGCGTTCTCGTAGTACGGATCTTGTCAAGTCAAAGATCCAAAAGCAGATGCGAGCGAAGGCCGAAACCCTAAACCCTAGATCAAGCCCTTTGCGCATCACTCCTGCATGCCGAAACTTCCGATCCGTCAACGGTTTTTCGGGCTTAGGGTTCCGGAGTTCTGTCCGAAGAGCCCATAATCAAGATCAATCCTCGTTGGTCGGTCTTGCAGCGCAGCCCAACGTCCCCTGGACGACCTTAAGCCCAAGTAAGCCCTAAACCCATTTAAGGGGGCGCCTCGCATGCTTCATCGAGATTGCCAGCACAGACACAATGAAGACCTGGCGAAGGCTCGTCTTGGTTTGCAAGGTCTGCCACTGACCACGGGGTTTTGGGTGTAGGCTCCCGAACGTCATGGTGGCTGACCACCGTCCTGAACCCAAGGCTCCTGATGCTGAGGAGGAGAAGTACATCCCCCACGTGCCTTTAGAAAGAGCTCCCCTAAACCCTAAGTTCCTTCCCCCTAAACCATAACCCGAAGCATATAAACCCCAAACCCTATCCCCAATAAGAAGCAACCAGCAGCTTGCCCGAGCCTGCATCCCGGCAGAAGGCTGCCCCTGAGCCATGCCTGGGGTTTTTGGGCGTAGGATGTAGGGTTCTGGGTTTGCTATACTCCCCTTAGAGCCTTAACAAAATCAATATGTTTAATATGTTTAATAGGTTTCTATGAACAAAGATTAAAAGTCATTCCCAAGGGGGATATAGTTTAGGGATTGGGGGTTTGGGTGCAGGGTTTAGGATTTGGGGGTTACTCGTAGGGTTACGACCTAAGATTTGGGAGATAGGGTTCAGGGTTTAGGGATTAGCGTTAGAGTTCATTATAGCGTGTAGGGTGGCATTTAAGGGTTTAGGGTTTCGGGTTGCTTGAGAGTTTGGGGCGTCACGGGCTCAGGTGCTTCTATCAAGTTGATGCTGCGTGTCTTCGAACAGACCAACCTAAACCCCTCGACCAAAGCATCTGGACATTTGTGTGATGATGTACCCTAAACTAAACCCTAAACCCTAAACAGCCCTAAACCCTAAAATTATGTACCAGACGCCCTCAACACTAAACCCCAAAACCCGAAACCTCAAACCCTAAACCCTTCAACACGCAAACCTCTTGCGGCCACCCTTCACCCTTGGTGGCACCTTCGGGGCCCTGGGAGCCTTCGGGCACATGGAGGGTTTGCTGGAGGCATGCAGTTGCCGCGTCAGTTTTGGGGAAGTGAACGGGACCCTGAAAAGAAAGAACGTGTGGGGTTTAGGGCTTATAAGCCCATAGGGTTGCCCATCAGAAGGTATAGGGGGACAGCTCTCTGTGTAGACTCGTCCAAACCGCTCTTACCAGATGGTCGTTCTACATGAGGCGACCAACCCAACAAGATGAGTACACCGCAGTGGTCCCGTGATGGTCGGAAGGTCCGCATCTTGGAGGGTAGGGGCGCCCTAAACCTGGAAGCCCCAGACCTTTTTAGATTCCCAAACCCTAAGCACTGCAACTTCCCAAACCCCAAGCCCTTACACCCTGTAGTGCCCTAAACCCTAAGCTAAACCTTGGACCCTAAACCTGATCCAATGCGATCCAGTGGGCCATTTGACATCTCCAGGCCTAAGAAGAAGACCATGTGCGCCAGGGTAATTAGCCTGAGATGTCGGGGGTTTGCAATATTAGGGGTACCTTATTGGGGTCCTTATTAGAAGGTAATCCTACTATTTGGGGGACTAATATAGGGATCCCCTATTTTTGTAAACTCCCATGTGGGGGTTGAGGCGTTGGTCAACACTCACCCTAAACCCCTAAGCTTTATGACCCTAAACTTGTGGGGTTTAGGGCTTAGGGTTTGACGGGATAAGGAACATACTAGAATTGAGACTCCCCGAACGGGGCCTAAGATTTTGTTCTGCAGCTTGGGTCTTAGGGTTTCAAGGTTTAGGGACCCCTCCGAAGAACCCAAACGGCTGAAGCTTCCATCAGGTTTAGGGCCAGGGTTATACGGGCTTACGGCTCAAGGGTTCAGGGGTCAGGGGGGTCGGATTCTGGCTGAGTTTTTTGCCCTTGCCCCTGACGCCCAGCCAGGGGCCAACTGATGCTCATGATGCTCGCCGTCATTGCCCCTGACGCCCAGCGAGGGGCCAACTGATGCTCATGATGCTCGCCGTCGGTTCCCTGACACGCAGTGAGGGGCCAACTGATGCTCATGATGCTCGCCGTCGTTTCCCCTGACGGCCAGCGAGGGGCCAACTGATGCTCATGATGCTCGCCGTCATTAGCCAACTGATGCTCATGATGCTCGCCGTCGTTTCCCCTGACACCCAGCGAGGGGCCAACTGATGCTCATGATGCTCGCTGTCATTGCCCCTGACGCCCAGCGAGGGGCCAACTGATGCTCATGATGCTCGCCGTCGGCTCCCCTGACACCCAGCGAGGGGCCAACTGATGCTCATGATGCTCGCCGTCATTGCCACGGACACCCAGCGAGGGGCCAACTGATGCTCATGATGCTCGCCGTCGGTTCCCTGACACGCAGTGAGGGGCCAACTGATGCTCATGATGCTCGCCGTCGTTTCCCCTGACGGCCAGCGAGGGGCCAACTGATGCTCATGATGCTCGCCGTCATTGCCACTGACACCCAGCGAGGGGCCAACTGATGCTCATGATGCTCGCCGTCATTGCCGCTGACACCCAGCGAGAGCCAACTGATGCTCATGATGCTCGCCGTCGTTTCCCCTGACACCCAGCGAGGGGCCAACTGATGCTCATGATGCTCGCTGTCATTGCCCCTGACGCCCAGCGAGGGGCCAACTGATGCTCATGATGCTCGCCGTTGGCTCCCCTGACACCCAGCGAGGGGCCAACTGATGCTCATGATGCTCGCCGTCATTGCCACGGACACCCAGCGAGGGGCCAACTGATGCTCATGATGCTCGCCGTCATTGCCCCTGACGCCCAGCGAGGGCCAACTGATGCTCATGATGCTCGCCGTCATTGCCCCTGATGCCCAGCGAGGGCCAACTGATGCTCATGATGCTCGCCGTCGGCTCCCTGACACGCAGTGAGGGGCCAACTGATGCTCATGATGCTCGCCGTCGTTTCCCCTGACGGCCAGCGAGGGGCCAACTGATGCTCATGATGCTCGCCGTCATTGCCACTGACACCCAGCGAGGGGCCAACTGATGCTCATGATGCTCGCTGTCATTGCCGCTGACACCCAGCGAGGGCCAACTGATGCTCATGATGCTCGCCGTCATTGCCCCTGACACCCAGCGAGGGGCCAACTGATGCTCATGATGCTCGCTGTCATTGCCCCTGACGCCCAGCGAGGGGCCAACTGATGCTCATGATGCTCGCCGTCGGCTCCCCTGACACCCAGCGAGGGGCCAACTGATGCTCATGATGTTCGCCGTCATTGCCACGGACACCCAGCGAGGGGCCAACTGATGCTCATGATGCTCGCCGTCATTGCCCCTGACGCCCAGCGAGGGCCAACTGATGCTCATGATGCTCGCCGTCATTGCCCCTGATGCCCAGCGAGGGCCAACTGATGCTCATGATGCTCGCCGTCGGTTCCCTGACACGCAGTGAGGGGCCAACTGATGCTCATGATGCTCGCCGTCGTTTCCCCTGACGGCCAGCGAGGGGCCAACTGATGCTCATGATGCTCGCCGTCATTGCCACTGACACCCAGCGAGGGGCCAACTGATGCTCATGATGCTCGCCGTCATTGCCGCTGACACCCAGCGAGGGCCAACTGATGCTCATGATGCTCGCCGTCATTGCCCCTGACACCCAGCGAGGGGCCAACTGATGCTCATGATGCCCCTGACGCCCAGGGAGGGGCCAACTGATGCTCATGATGCTCGCCGTCGGCTCCCCTGACACCCAGCGAGGGGCCAACTGATGCTCATGATGCTCGCCGTCATTGCCACGGACACCCAGCGAGGGGCCAACTGATGCTCATGATGCTCGCCGTCATTGCCCCTGACACCCCGCGAGGGCCAACTGATGCTCATGATGCTCGCCGTCATTGCCCCTGATGCCCAGCGAGGGCCAACTGATGCTCATGATGCTCAGTGAGGGGCAACTGATGCTCATGATGCTCGCCGTCGGTTCCCCGACGCCCAGCGAGGGGCCAACTGATGCTCATGATGCTCGCCGTCATTGCCCCTGACACCCAGCGAGGGCCAACTGATGCTCATGATGCTCGCCGTCATTGCCCCTGATGCCCAGCGAGGGGCCAACTGATGCTCATGATGCTCGCCGTCATTGCCCCTGACGCCCAGCGAGGGGCCAACTGATGCTCATGATGCTCGCCGTCGTTTCCCCTGACGGCCAGCGAGGGGCCAACTGATGCTCATGATGCTCGCCGTCGGTTCCCCGACGCCCAGCGAGGGGCCAACTGATGCTCATGATGCTCGCTGGGTGTCGGGTCTTGCGGTTTAGGTTTCATAGGGTATTGGGGTTTTTTCGGGGATCAGGGTTTATAGGGCCCCCACGGCCTCCTGATCATCTTCAGGCAAGAAAGTCTGCCCGAGAGATCAGAAACTCTGAAACCGCGGCCTGAGGAGAGGTGCACTTTGTTAGATCTGTTCTGTAGGGTTTAAGGTTTACTACTTGCTTGAGAACCCCCCAAAAAACAAGACAATGCTCCTTGTATTGCCCTTCGAAGGAAGAATATTTATGTTTTTGGGCGGTCGGCTCTTGAGAAATTAAAAGCTGAGGGCCCATTCTCGGGGAGACAGTACTGCCGAGGCTCCAAATGACGCCACCAGGGAGACGCAGGGCCATCCTTGTGGCTCAAATGTCACCCTAAACCTGCCCTAAACTACCCTAAGCCCTAAACGCTTAGCCCTAAACTACCCTAAACCCTAAACACTCAGCCCTAAACTAAACCCTAAACCCTAATAGCCTAAGCCCGACGCGGCCCTAAGCCCGAAACCCGAGAAAGCGCGGGGGTTACGTAAAGGGTTGACTCCTGCGGCTCCGGGGCCAGCAAAAGAGGAGTGACAGGGAAAGTGGGGACCCTGGTGTGGCTCTGGCTCCAACCACAAGTCTGCCTCAAAGACAGCCCAGTTTGAGGCAGACTTGTGGTTGGGGCGAGCACGGGGCAAGCTGGGGGCAAGGAGGGGGGTACTTGCCCCACTTGCCCGAGCTTGAGGCTCGCGCTTCTGCCGAAGTAGGGCTTGAGGTTTTAGGGCCGAAGTAGGGCTTGTGGTTTGGGCTCAACGAGGATCAGGCTTAGGGTTCTCAAATCCCTGACACATGCACCCTGTGACTATCATGTGGGTCAATACTTTAGGTCTACTTTAGGTCTAAACCTTAAACCCAAACCGCAAAGTTTATGATTGGTATGTTCCCGCGAGATAGAACGCTCTTGAAGGGGCGCACATGACGTCCATGAAGAGCACCGGCCAGGGGCGCACGCTATAACATTTTTATTGATGGTTGTGTTCATGCGTACCGACACACCACTAATTGAGACCGCCCCAAAAAAGCCCAATATAATAGTAAGAAAAGCCCGAACTCATGCGTAAACTTATAATTAGGGCCTTTTATCAATCAAGTATGGCGTTCATGGTGCTCTCTTATCCTTGGTCTGGTTCTTGGACCGTGGGCCTTTTCCTTTTCCCCCTTAATTATAATATTCTACGGGGCTATAAGCGTATTCGTATGATGGGCCCCGTTATATTAATTAAGGGCCCTTTCATGCTGTGTTAAAAGCCCCTCTAAAGACTTATATTATACTGGGGCTTTTACCTACAGCATTACAGGGGGAAAAGTAAACGCGAGAAAAGGCCAAGCTTCTACGTAAACCCTTATGAGGTTTACGAAAATAAGGGACCCCAGTAGAAATAGTAGGGCTCCCTCATAATACGGACCCCAATAAGGTACCCCTAATTTCGGTAAGCCTTATACTAGTTCAACTAGGACTCCACTAGGGTGCATTGCCTGGAAACCGGCTCAAGCTGGGCAGACGCTTGGGCTTGGGGAACAGGGTTCAGGGTTATTAGGGTTATTTGGGTTATTAGGGTTATTAGGGGTATCAGGGGTATCAGGGGTATCAGGGTGATAAGGGTTATTAGGGCTATTAGGGATATTAGGGTCCCCTGAACCCTGAACCGTCTTGTGGAGCCAGACAATGCACACGATCTCGTGCACCCCTAAACTTCGAGGCTTTCCAGCCAAGGATCTGGAGGCTTAGGGGGGCAGCCTGGGGGGCAGAGGGGGGAGGGGGGGGGGGTAGGGTCATACATAAATACACACTTCGTGTTTCCCTTGAACTGAACGGAATACACATAAATAGAACTCCCCCCCCCCCCCCCCCCCCCCCCCCCCCCCCCCCGCCCCCCCGCCCCCCCCCAAAAAAAAAAGCACAATATTCGGGATGAACCTCCAAATGATTTCCCGATTTGGAACAGACCACATGTCAGAGAGAATTGCTACTCCGCACGCTTCTTGACAAGAGGCGAGATCACGGTCACGAAGATCATGTGGTTTAGCCAGACATCTTCCAGCACACGCCAGTCCGACGAATGAAGATTCTCGATGAGGCCGAACAAGTACCATGCGGCTAAGAGCCTCAGCAAGTCAGCACCTAGCTGCAGAAAACTCCAGAAATGCCTTAAATCCTGAACTCTAAACCCTAAGCCCTAAATCCTAAACCCTAAGCCGAAATTGAAACGATCCATGGGAAGTCTCAGCCCCAATCCTTCAACCATCCGTGGCTTCGAGGTCTAAGGATGCATGAAGCCCTATAAAACCGTGTAATGACCCTGTGGGCCCATTAAAAACCTATAACGCCCCACTAACCCCATCAGCCCCATAACCCAGCTCACCCGACAGCCCTACACCCTACAAACCCGAAAACCCTGAACCAACCGGGTCGGATGCTGGGGTGTTATTGAGTGACCTCACGCGCTGAAACCTGGGGCGCTAAGGGTTCAGGTTTCAGCGCGTGAGGTCACTCAACAGTGTTTAGGGTCGAAGGTCCAGGTGTTTAGGTTGAAGGTTTGGAGGTTAAGGCTTGGGACTTAGGATCCAGTACTAAAGTTCAGAGTCTAGGGACGAGAGCCCGCACCAGCTGGAACTGTTGCCAAATGAGTACACGATGAAATAGCAAGTGCGGGTTTCACCCTAGGCACCCAAACCCTAAACCCTAAACCCTAAACCCTAAACCCTAAACCCTAAACCCTAAACCCTATACCTTCAACCCTTGAGCCTCAACCCCTCCCTAAGCCAGCCACGCTGCAGCCAGATCAGGAGCCGAGCTTGGCGGCCAGGATGGTAGCCAAAGAGCCACATAAACGAAATCACCACGACCTGCATTTTGCTGTCTTTGGGGGTGTAGGACAGAAACCTGAACCCTAGCTGGGATTTGTTCCAAGGTGGACTTTCTTAGGGGGGGCGTGTCCATAGTAGAAAGCCGTCTGGGTCCCTGTAAACCCTGAATCCTGCAGGGTTTTGTAAAAATTTATATTCTAGGGATAAAGGCTTTAGGAGGGGGGGAGGGTCGTGGGGCTTGGAGGTTTGCTGTGAACTTAAGATGAAGGGGCATATAGAAGTACCCTGAAAGACAGCAACCAAGTATATAATGTAGAGCAACCCACCACCGCCTGCAGAAACCTGGAACTGCACCTGGAAACAAGACTGGCGCCCCAGAGAAAAAATGCTAAAAACCTGGCACCCTAGCACGCCCAACCCTTAAATCGTCTCAACGCTGACTCGACCTCTCAAGGGCGGTTGTCGGTAGGGCTTAGGATTTAGGACGAGATCCCTCCAGGGCCGAACTACGAACTTTCCGCACGTGCTCAAGCCCCGTAAGCCAATACCCCACACCCCATTTTCTGGGATGAGTCGCTGTTCAGGACCTAAGGACCTGTGGGGTTTGGAGCTTCTGGTTTGCGGTTTACATGTGTTCCCGGTTGTCCAGAAACTGAAAAAGTAAACCAGGCTGCACAAAATAGGGGTTCATCAGGAACTTTACCCTACAAAAAGGAATTAGGGCCTTTCGGCGTCCTAGTGGTACCAGCCATGGAACTAGATACCCAAGAGCCATGCCGAAATGGTTTGGTGCACGGCTTGAAGCCAAAAAAGCCTTGGGCTTTACTTTTGTTTATGTCGGAACCTTGAAAGCAAACAACACAACCTGAACCGCAGTCCCCACCGTGGCGACGTTGCTATCGCCGTAGAGCAGACTCATCTCCGTGACGTCGCTAAGGAAGTTGCCTAAGATGGCGGTCTCGGGCTCGGGGTTTAGGGTTGCACCATGTACTACGTATAGTACAGGGTTTAGGGTTGCACCATGAAGCACTGGCTGTCCCTAAACCTCGAAGCCTGAAACCATAAGCCTGAAACCCTAAGCCTTAAAATCCTTAGACGCCAAGCAGCCCGACTTGAGCCTTAAGCCTTCGAGTGCAGAGGCCTATGCACCTATGCAAAATGCTAATAATTTGTATTTGCCATGCCATACGCTTTGCATACCATAGTCAGATCAGTATTTAATTTAGCTCTTCAAAACGCAATTGTCATGAACCACTTTCCGCTCTCAAGACGGGGCGACATCGGAGTTCGAGGGTTTAGTGCCAAGTTTAGGGCTTATTTCCGGGTGGCACACTTTGATGAAAGTCCTCAACTTGAAGCCAGATTATAAACCCTATACACCTTAAGCTTCGAAAGGCTCAACTCGATGGCAGCAAGGCAGCGCACCAAAGACAGGGCCACTGTGAATGCGCAGTAGGGGCCAACGGCCTTCGACAGAAAAGCACAATATAGGGGCCTTAATAATTAGAATAGCGTCTTTTTTGTCTCTCTCTCTCTTTTTGTTTTTGGAGTTTTTTGGAGGGGTATTTATGGTATAACTACGAAGGGACCATAAGGGAATACTATTAGTAATTATTCCGACCCCTATATTAGGCTGCTACAACTTTCATCATCCCCCGAGATGTACAATCACTGTTGAAATGGCGCCTTGCGAAACAGGGGAAACTAAACACGCATACCATACTGGGTCAGAGGGTGTCTGCTAAATTGTGAACCTGTTCTGTTCGCTGAATTGTAATTACAGAGGCACATCTCAAGCGCAGAAGACGTGCCCTTGCGCGTATGGGAATTCCTCAAGTAGGGTTCCACCAACACACCTGGAGAGAACAACGAAAACAACAGGACCGCTTTTCCGGGCTTAGTTGGTTTATAAGGGGTTACGTCAGAACAAAAAAGAGCCCTGAACCCGCAAAAGCCTAAGTTGCCTGTATCTAAAAACGCGTGAAAAGGGTTCGGGTTTAGGTTTAGAAACAAAGGCCGAGCCTGAACTAGGGTGTCGTACGCAATCTGGGCCTGCAAGAACTCGAGCTGCCTCCGTGCCCAGCTGGTGATGCTAGGCCCCAACGCGTTGCTTAAACACTTTAAAGCCTTTATATCCAAGCCTTGTAGACGACTACCGGGGAAGCCTAAAGCCCTAAACTCCTAAACCCCTAAAGCCTGAACCCTATAAGGCCTAAACCCAAACTGCTTGTCGTGAATTCAGGCTAGGGGCAATTAGCTTTGGGGTTTCGGGTTTAAGGGCTCAGGCCTTGAGAGCCAGGGTAAGCGCTTTCGAGTTTGTAGGATCCAGGGCAACTTTGGGGGCTAAGGTTGGCTTGGGGTTTCGGGTTCGGGTCTGAGGGCTTTGCAGAGTTTAGGGTTGTGGTTTAATTCAGGGGTTCAAGGCTTTGGTGTTTACAGGGAGCAGGATGCCTTGATGTCTTCTCCTCACTAGTTCATGGACATTCAGCTTGCCATGGATCACCTCAACGATCTCTGGCTGTAGCATCATCGGTCTCGGAGACTTCATAAGACCCCCCGCAAAACGGGACGAAGGGGTGTACGAAAGCTGACTGATATCCCGCCGGTGTGTTGTTCTCCATCGTCATCTGCCTCTCTGATGTTCGTTACGCGCTTGACAGGGAGGGCTCTGCGGACTTCAAGATCGCTTTGAAGCCTCGACAGCGCCAGGGATTGCTGCCTGGATCAAGAGTAGCACATGCAACATCCACAGCTGCATCTCAAGGTCTGAGGTTTATCAGCTGCTGACTTTTCTCATGAGATTGAGGGTCTGCTGGGGTGGGCCGGAGCTCACGCTCCGACTTGTGGGACTTGTTGGACGTTTAGTTTTGCTGCTCGGGTTGGCTTTTGGTTTGGGGCGTAGGGCTTTTCAGGGTTTATAAGTTTAGGAGTTAGGGAACAAAACAACCAAGCCCCAAAACCCACAAAACTCAAACACAAATCCCAAGCTCCCCTTTAACCATAACAAAGATTAACCTGACCACCCAACCCTAGAATCCAGGGGATACTACCTCGGACCTGTCCGGATGTTAAGTCTCTTTGATTTTCTTTGGGGGAGCGGGGGTCTTTTTGAAGAACCTCAGCCGAGGATTGGAGATCGCGATTAAGACCCAACCCCCAAACCTAAACTCTGAACCCCAAAACCTAACCCTGAACCCTAATTAAGCCCCCCCCCCAGACCCAAACTCTGAATCCCAACACCTATCTTAACCCTGAACCCTCAACTCTTTAGGGGTACAACAATCTTCACAGCAGCCTCTCCGGGCAGAGCAATCCCATCGTGCCCGTGGCCTCGGCAGACACGCTAAACTACTCCTTCGCGGAGGTTTATTTGGGCTTAGGTCACCTTAAAGTGTAATGGGACTTTCAAAGGGGGACACTTTGGCGTACCCAGATCTTCTGTAAGGGGTGATGCCATGGGGGTATGTTGAGCGTTTCTTAAGCTAAGCCTAAAAACTCCAACAGCAAAAGGGTTTGCCTTGACCCACGAAATACACCTGAATCCCACGCAGTGCAACCCAAAACCGTGCATCCCAGGATCTTACTTCTCTAATCTCCAGGGCTTACAAAAGTCAGGGGTTTAGGGTAGTTTAGGGATTTACTACTTCTCCTCGTCTAAAGCAAAATCGCGTGAGCAACTGTTGGCTATGCAAGGTTCCGGAGTGCCCAGTGCCTCTTTGCTGAAAGGAACACACGCAGGGCAGCCCCAAGACCACAGAGCCATACACCCGTTAACCCTACCGGTGGGTTCCCAGTAACTTGAGACGATGAAGGCTGCCCTTTGCCGAATGGGGTCGACAAAGGGAAGCTGACCGTAAACCAAAACGAATAAGAATACTTCTGATGTCCAGGTGCACCGAAACCCAATCCGAAAACCCCCAACCACCTTCTCAGCGACCCAAACTCCCAGGGCTGAGTTGAGGGAACCCCGAACGCAAAAACATCGCAAAAACATAAACCCTGGACAAGGGGCTGACGAGCCCGGGCTGCCCTCAAGAGGGTGCACCGATGACAGCTGCGGAGACTTCCGCGCAACGCCCAAGGCAATGCAAGCCTCGGGCAGTAGTCTGTTAGTGTGGAGAGCCCTGCGCACGCGGGGGTTGTAGGGCTGTGGTAGATTAGGTCCGCGTGGAAGGAAATCTACTACGAAGCGGTTACAAGCCTGTGTGCGACCTTATCGGGTCCGACCCTCCAGTGTGCTTCGAGGCGATCCCGAACCTCGTGCACATACTGCTACAGCAGTACCTCGCACACACAAGGCGGTGGTAGTGCGCAGCGTGTGGACGACATCCTCAGAAGTAGCATCGTCTCGTCCTGCAGCTTGGAGTGCACGTTCTTGAAGAGGCCTTGCCTCCCTATCCTGAGCGCCGAACCTCCTCTGGCTTGAGCGCCTGCGTTGGCACGGCCATGCATGGCCCCACTCCGGGGTCGGCAGATGGCTGTAATCCGACACGCGAGCCTAACAGAAACAACCCTCGTATGGGGATCAGGGTAACGGTTCATGACCGTGCTCAGGGTGTCCGGGCTTCAAGAAGCTCTTTTAAACCCTGAACCCCCAAAGTTTAGGGTTTAGGGTTTGGGGTTTGGGGTTTGGGGTTTTGCGTTTGGGGTCGTTATTGACATGCTTGCAAGAGAGAAGTCGGGAACCCTACGAATTTCAATCGCTCGTGGTTCAGGCCTGAAGCCTATAAACCCTCAAACCCGAAGGTATAAGCCGATAAGGTCTAGGCCAAAACCTTCAGGGCCATTGCGAATTTCAAGAGCCTTTTTGAGCATTCAGGGTTCATCTGCTCTAGGGTCTTAGGGTCTTAGGGTCTTAGGGTCTCAGGGTCTTAGGGTCTTAGGGTCTTAGGGTCTTAGGGTCTTAGGGTCTTAGGGTTTAGGGTTCACTTAGAGCCGTAGAGCTCCGGGGTTGGGATGTTCCCCGTTATAACAGTCCTTAATAGGGATTATACCGGGGGGTACTATAATCCCTACTGAAGACTATTTGTATAAGGGGGAAGATCCCAGCTCCGGGGTCTAGTGCTTAAAGGTTGTGGGGCGGGTTCGGTTTGGCTAGTGCCCGCTCAGTTCTCTTCAGGATTTCCCGACTGGAGGTTCAGCATACAGAGCCCTGATTAAAACCCTAAACCCTAAACCCTAAACCCTAAAACCTAAACCCAAAACCCTAAACAAGGAGCAGAATCTTGAGAACTGCCCCCCTATGTTCTCCCCGGCACCCAAAGAAAAAGGAAGCCCTTTCCTGGGGCCCATCATGTCAGCCCTTAAACCCCTAAAACAGGGGGGGGGGGGGGTTGGGCTTTTTAAGGAAAGGGCTGGGGGGTTAGCTTTGCTGTCGTGACGGGCATTTGCCTTCAGGTCTGCTGTCAGCTCTTGACTGATTGTTGTTGTTGTGGTTCAGGGTTTCGGTTTTAGAGGTCTATTCCCCACCAAGTTGACAGGTACATAGGCCACCAGTATGGGGTCTTCGGGGTTCCGCAACAGGGGCTTGGGAGGAGCTGATCTGGTAGTTCTAAGCGGGGTTATTGATGCAACCATAACAGGATTACGGCATAGGCTACCGTTCTTACAACCCCTATGCCCGTAACCCCCCCTCCCTACCGACAACAAACTTGTGAGTACCTTGCCTTGAGGCTAGTCGGAGTCGCCTTAGCGTGGGCCCTATATCCCGAACCCTAGCAGAGTTGTGCACCATGGATGTGATGACGGAACTGCAAGGAAGAGTCTGCTAGGGTTTCGGTTTTAGGGCTTAAGGGTTCATAGCCCGCGCCTTGCAAGGAAGAAAAGAGCTCATGAGCTCTCTGATCGCGCCGCTCCTGTTGATGGATGCACAACCCAAAACCACTCTGCAGAGTTAACGTTTGAACCCACCTTCGAGTCACATCAAATCCAGGGGTCCGTGTTTGAATCCCTATCTTGAAATAATGTGTTTCACTTTGCCTGCGGTTCTGGGGGAGTGGTCCTCGCGAACTCCAAAACCTGTGAAGAAAGTGGCAAAGTGCACTGAAATCTCTCCAAGCGACGTCCATGTTCCCCAACCCTCGGGCATAGGGCCCTGACCTCGCAACCTGCAACCCTCAAATCCACAGTCCTGTAAAGTGTCCACAGACTTCCTGGGCGGTGGCAGCTAGGCCCATTGGGTCTTGTGGGCTTGTATGGGATCAGAAAACTGGAGCTTGTTCTACATTCGGGTCTTCCTTAAGGTACCTTTCTCATAAAAGGGACGCCTCAACAGCCGCCCAGCCTCTGCGCTTTGTGGTGTAGGGCTCAGCACGTTAGGGTTCGTGGGCTTGGGGCATTTAGGGAAACCCGAAGCCCGAGTCTCGGTGCATACCAGGTCAGGATTTAGTCTACAGCGACTTAGGATGCCATGTGCTTGCTTGGGCTTTACTTGCCCGAGGCGGACAAGCCTGATAAGGGCCTGATAAGGGGCTCCAAAGTGTTTGGGGTTCAGGGCTAAGGGAGCCCAACAAACTGAGAGCCTGGGCTTCACAAGCCTATCCCGTCAACCCTGAACTGACCCAAAACCCTAAACCCTGCACCCGAATCGCACACCCTGAGCACATTCTGCGCCGTGGATGTTGAAGAGAATCTAGGGCCGTGATTCGGCCCCAACTCAACCGGGCGATGCGACAAAAACTCCCCACTTGGGTGGCAAACCCAAGGAGAAGCAGGTCATGATAGTGCATTTGTGGGAATAAAACTTGACCCACCCCCTGAACGCTCAAACCCCAAAGCCTAAACTTTTGAAGCATCGACCTTGATCTCTAACCCCTAAAACCCTGAACCCTGTTCTCAAAGACTGTGGGCTCTATGCAATTTAGGTATAATCTTGCCCTGCTTGGAGCTTGGGGGGTTTAGGGTTTAAAGGTTTAAAGCTTAGGGTTTAGGGCGCGACGAGCCATTTGGAGACATGACTGTGCAGCTGTGGTTCGTGCTGCGGCCAACAGGTACAGCGCAACCTGCCCAATCCACCCAAATGCCAGCGTTTTGAGGTTGGGGTTCAGGGGTTTACTGTCGAAGGTGTATGGCCAGCGCGAGCGGCAAAGCTATAAAGGACTCCTCAAGTCAATACACAGCAACCATCCCCAAGATTCCTGGAGGACCCTCTATAGTGAGAAGACTTATTCCGAATCGATGATGAGACCAGAGATCGGTTTGAGTGCTGGGATGATTTGGATACTAATGTTGAACTCATCGGGCCCCAGTCAGCAAAGAGTGTGGGGTTGAGGCCTTATTGCTTCAGGTACGCAAGAACCCCTCGATTCGCATCATTGCCTCAAGACACATTGTTGCAGACTCCTCCACCCTGTAAGCCGAAGCAAGAGGCATGCGTGAATATATCTGTGAAGGAAGGCAATCAGGACAAGCGCATTCATGACATGTGCGATAGCACGAAGCGACTGCTAGCATGGACGATGAAGGACGGAAGGCAACAATCACAACGCCGACAAGTTTGCCTACACAGTACGAGCGAAACTGTAACTGCAACGCATCTATTAGCAGTTCATTTGGACACTTGTTATACGCGTATTTATATCTATATAGAATTACTGCATACATTCATATAAGCGTAATTTGGTACGAACAGAAATGAGTCGAGGGATGCCTTCCAATGCCACAGAATAAACCCTATGAACCTGTAACATGCGTAAAAAAAAACATCCCGAGCTCTGACAGGGTGCGCAGGCGGCACGAATCCAGAACCACCAGAGTGGGTCATCCGGCCGGGCATGGAGCATCGTGGAAAAGGAAGCCGACAGGTCTTAGGTTGGACGGTTGGACTATGTGAGGGTGCCTTTGGAGGTCTCTTTTGCCGTGCATGCCTTTACTTTAGTGTACCAGAACGGGGCCGAACAAATTTAGATCAGGCCACACGTTGCTAGCCACCGTTAAACCCTTTAACCCCCCCCCAATATTGGGGCTTGAAGTGCGGCTGTGAGCCACTCGTACGGGCGTGTGACAGTTTTGGCTTTTGGAAACTTTGGGATACCACGGCCAAACGGCAGAGGTGGCCCCAGAATTTCGCTGCACACCTTTTTTCAATATGGAACATGAACAGCGACATGAACATCTCTGTATGAGAGCGTTTGCAAGCTGTTTGGCAGCGTGACACCTTCCAAGCTCTGGTCGAAGTTGCAGCCAAATATCAGTGTCTGCAGGCTGTTCGGCAGAGCGACACCTTGCAAGCTCTGGTCGAAGCAGTCGCCAAACGTCAGTGTTTGCAGGCTGTTTGGCAGCGTGACACCTTCCAAGCTCTGGTCGAAGCAGACGCCGAATGTCAGTGTCTGCAGATTGTTCGGCAGTGTGACGCCTTCCAAGCTCTGGTCAAAGTCGTCACCGAAAGTCAGTGTCTGCAGGCTGCTTGGCAGCGTGACCCCATCCAAGTTCTGGTTGAAGTCGCCGCCAAATATCAGTGTCTGCAGGCTGTTGGGCAGCGTGACACCTTCCAAGCTCTGGTCAAAGCAGTTCCCGAATGTCAGTGTCTGCAGATTGTTCGGCAGCGCAACACCTTCCAAACTCCGGTCGAAACGTCTGCCAAATGTCAGTGTCTGCAGACTGCTGGGTAGCCTGACAAATTCCAAGCTCTGGTCGAAATTGCAGCCAAATATCAGTGTCTGCAAGCTGTTCGGCAGAGCGACACCTTGCAAGCTCTGGTCGAAGCAGTCGCCAAACGTCAGTGTTTGCAGGCTGTTCGGCAGAGCGACACCTTGCAAGCTCTGGTCGAAGAGGTCGCCAAATACCAGCGTCTGCAGGTTGTTCGGCAGCGTGACGCCTTCCAAGCTCTGGTCAAAGTCGTCGCCGAATGTCAGTGTCTGCAGGCTGCTTGGCAGCGTGACACCTTTCAAGCTCTGGTCGAAGTTGTCGCCAAATATCAGTGTCTGCAGGTTGTTCGGCAGTGTGACGCCTGCCAAGCTCTTTTCGAGGCAGTCACCGAAGGTCAGTGTCTGCAGGCTGCTTGGCAGCGTGACACATTCCAAGCTCCGGTCGAAGCGTCTGCCGAATGTCAGTGTCTGCAGGTTGTCAGGCAGCGTGACACCATCCAAGTTCTGGTTGAAGTCGCACCCAAATATCAGTTTCTCCAGGCAGTTGGGCAGCGTGACACCTTGCAAGCTCTGGTCGAAGCAATCGCCGAATGTCAGTGTCCGCAGATTGTTCGGCAGCGTGACTCCTGCCAAGCTCCGGTCGAAACGTCTGCCGAATGTCAGTGTCTGTAGGCTGCCGGGCAGCCTGACACATTCCAAGCTCTGGTCGAAGGACTCACCGAATGTCAGTGTCCGCAGGGTGTTCGGCAGCGTAACACCTTCCAAGCTCTGGTCGAAGCAGTCGCCAAACGTAAGTGTCTGCAGGCTGCTTGGCAGCGCTACGCCTTTCAAGCTCTGGTCGAAGTTGTCGCCAAATATCAGTGTCTGCAAGTTGCTCGGCAAAGTGACGCCTTCCAAGCTCTGGTCAAAGTCGTCGCCCAATGTCAGTGTCTGCAGGCTGTTGGGCAGCGTGACACCTTCCAAGCTCTGGTTGAATTCGCAGCCAAAAACTAGTGTCTGCAGTTTGTTCGGCAGCGTGACACCTTCCAAGCTCTGCTCGAAGTCGTCGCCAAATATCAGTGTCTGCAGGCTAGCTGGCAGCATGACACCTTCCAGGCTCTGGTAGAAAGTGTGGCCAAGTATCAGTGTCTCCAGGCTGTTGGGCAGCGTGACACCGTCCAGGTTGCGGTCGAGCACTTTCAATGAAGCAATTGCATCGAATGCAACCCTGTTATGCCTCGTGCATAGCTGGCCTCTTTCTGCTTCATCAAATACCCGCAACAAGCTCAGCATTGCCTCTCCTGCGCCGACACGTCGAAGAATGTACGCGAGTTCATCATTCTGAACTTGGCGCAGGAGAGGTTCACACTCGTTCAGAACCCTGCCGCCTGAAGTCAGGGTAAGCGCCTCGCCAGGTTTCACCCCTACCGCGGCTTCAGCACGTTCACAAATGTCCCGGACGGTCGGCAAGCCACCGAGAGGATTATCAATGCAAATCTGAACTGCCGAGCCATCCAGACCGTAGACATCCAGCAGCTTGCCTGCATTTGCTTGTGCCTGCCTTGCCTCTTCTACCAGCCGTGCAACCCGATCCAGATCTTCGAAGATGAGCTGCAACCTGGGATCAGGGGCATACCCTGGTCAGAAGTACAGACATGTTACATTCCATGTGAAAATAGTGTGAGTTATGAGAACTGAGGAAAAAGTATTCTAAAAAGATGTAGTTCAGAACCTCGTAACAGCGTGGCATCGTCGAGCTTTCTGAAATATCCCCGGTTCATGGCTGGCTGCCAGGGCTCAATTCCTAAACTTTCAATAGCAGCAAGAATAGCAGTTGCAAGAACTTTTTACAGCAATAGGATGAAAGCGATACTACCTATAGTACCAGTAACAGCAATGAGTAACTAATGTACCATCAAACTACCAGGAGTTTCTCACAACAGGGATACCTCTCAGAACCTAGGGCTAGTTAGTTCTATAGGGAATATAGAGGTCTTTTAGCAGCCCTCGTAAGGATTCTAAAGGAATGCTTTCTTAAATGTGCATGCGAGTTCGCATTGTTGTTGCTATTATCTTCTTGCCATTTTCTTACGATCAGTACCTTATATCTATTATGTCCTAGCAGTACTATTCCCATACAATCTTCACACACTCGTTGAGTAGGGAGCCATTGTCTAGTGTCTCGGATTTCCATGGCATGTGGGACTAGCGGGCTGGATTGGGCCTCTTAAATATATGTCTAGGGTCAGGATATGGCCGATGGTTCTACAAGTAGCACTTGCCCTTCCAACGCAAATTTGCTGGCAACAGCTGGGTGACGTCCCTGGACCCTAACCATCCAAAAAAACCCTTGGCTGTCGCATCGACCCAACCTAAATTCCTAAATCCTAAGTGCACCTGGAAGTGAATATGCTCTCAACCCTCGACCCCAACACTCCCTACATTCTAAGTCTACTCACGGGCCCGACAGGTACAAACAGCTCGGCGACCGAAGCCAGGTTTACCATCTAGATATACAAGTGGTGCGTTAGTGTGCTGAACTGCACTTTGGTCGGGCACTTGGATAAACATAGCATGCTACTGAGAATGCGAATGGCAAACCAACCAAACCAAATCTCGAAGATCAAGCCATCTCGAATAAAATGCAAGGTTCTTGGAGCCTTACAAGTGCCTCCACGCTAAATGCGCCGACCGGAATTAGGGCTTAAGGTACAGGGCAGTAGGGAGCACAGAAAACCCTAAACCCTAAACCCTAAACCCTAAACCCTGAACCCTAAACCCTAAACCCTAAACCCTGAACCCTAAACCCTAAACCCAGGCATTTCGGCACACCATCCTGGGCTTTAACAGTCACATGCGGGGTTTAGGATTGAATGTTTTGGGTTCAGGGTTGCCAATCATTCTATCATCTAGGAGCATCCATTTTGTGTGTACGAGTGGGTTGGTAATGTGGGTACTAGTGAGCATCTTAGACAAAAGAGGCTTCAGGCTTAGGGCTTAGGGGGTTTCGGCGGGAAGTAGCGCGAAACAAACAAATACACAAATACGAGGAAGCCCAAGTATGTAATCCAGTACAGCAGAATGATCTAACGCTGATGTAGTCTCCCGCTGTCAGGTACGGGTTCCCAATAAGGGCTTCTACTTTTCTCTTTGCGGGTTTGCTGCTTCCTGACCCTACGCACCTCCTGGCCTCGTCCCCCAGCACACCCCTCTGCAGAGACCTGAAAGCCCAACCCCCACAGCCTGAACCATGAAAAACCCCACACCCCCAAATCCATGAAACCCCCAAACCCTAAACCCTGTACCCTTGAAAAACCCTAAACCCTAAACCCTAAACCGTAAACCCTAAACCCGAAACCCTAAACCCTAAACCCCAAACCCATTAAAAACCCTAAACCCTGGGGACCCCAACCCGCGGCAAGCGGGGACAGCTGAGCTCCCCCACGCTGCGCAGCGCCTTCTCCGGCCATCGGGGCGCGCCAGCAGGCCGTGGCTCCTCGTCGATTGGGGTTTTAGGGGCGAAGGGGGTGAAGGGTTTAGGGTTTAGGGTTTAGAGTTTAGGGTTTAGGGTTTAGGGTTTAGGGCCTGAAGTCAGCCTGTCGCTTGCTGGTCGGCGGGGTCAGGGCTGGGGGTGTATAGCGGCATTTTAGGGTTTAGCATGAGGGCGAATTATAGTAGACCCGACCTTCGTGGAATTGAAGATGTCAGGACTTGCGGTGTCCGGGATTCAGAGCACCTCAACAGTAGAGGAACCCGGTATTCAAAAGCCGCCTCTCATACAGTAACTGTGCAACCCCACAGCTGGCTCCTCTGCGAATGCCACTCCTTGGGAGGCAGACCTTAGAGAATGGCTCTATCCGGGTATAGGGCTAAGGCCGACGTCAAACCCTACAAAGAGCGAAAACCCAAACTCTGCAACTTTGAACATTCCTAAGATTCTGTGGGGCCCCTAGCTAGGGGCTAAAGGGCTGGTGACCACCAGCCGGAATCACGCTGCATCGGAGAGCGAAAAGGGCTCCGTGCTTTGGGGTCCCGAAACCCTAAACCCTAAACCCTAAACCCTAAACCCAGGAGACCCTACACACA
>CAJNDS010002323.1:210000-297500 GCA_905221605.1 Symbiodinium natans
GGCGCCTTCCCGGATCCACTCCTAGCCGTCGCGCTTGTCGGGCTAAACCCTGAACCCTTAGCCTTGACAGTTTAGGGTTATAGGTCTAGGGGACGAGGGATATCTAGGGTGTAGGGTTTGGGGGGGTATAGTAACGGTTTAGGGTGATAGGATTTAGGGAATTAGGGATACTTAGGGTGTAGGGTTTAGGGATAAATCCCCGAGCCCTCTTCTGCTGAATTCGGTGTTGGGTTTTGGGTCTAGGGTATCACTACCAAGCCCTTGAAGCAAACAAAAAGAACTAACCAGATCAAGGAAAGGCACAGTATGACCAAGGGTTCCTAGGAGGGCTTAGGGTTTAGGGTTTGTCAATCTGTGCTCAGGAGTTAAAGGCTCTGGTTTTGGACTTCTAGCAGGTTCAGGGTGGAGGAGTTCGGGGGATTGAAGACAGTTGAAAGAACCCCTTGGAACCCAAGCCCCAAACACATGGGCAGCTCTCTGAAGTATGGTCGCTTTGTGGGGGTTCCGGTTATAGTTCGGGTTTTACCCTAAACCCTAAACCGTAAACCCTAAACAAGAGAAGGGACTTTCCCCACTGACGGTCTAGGGTCAGGGTAGAGTTCCTGGCAGTTAGTGAAAGGTCTTGGCTGCGGGGCTCTTGGGAAGGTAGGGTTTAGGGTTTAGGGTTTAGGGTTTAGGGTTTAGGGTTTAGGGTTTAGGGTGTAGGGTTTAGGGTTTAGGGTTTAGGGTTTAGGGTTTAGGGTTTAGGGTTTAGGGTTTAGGGTTTAGGGTTTAGGGTTTAGGGTTTAGGGTTTAGGGTTTAGGGTTTCGGGTTTCGGTTTTCGGTTTTCGGTTTTCGGGTTTCGGGGTTAGCGTTCAGCAACGGATATCGGGATCCAGCTTTGTGGTCTTCAGGCTAACAAGGGTGCCTGGCCACCCCCCGAAGCCCCTAAACCCTAAGCCTTAAACCTTGGCCCTAAAGAACCCCATACCCTAAACCCCAAACCCTAAACCCGCCTGCATGTCGGGGTAGGCCCGGAGGATGGTATTAACTGGCTCGGCGCAGCAGCGGGTGACGACAGCTCGGACCTGGCGGTGCTTGCAGCTTAGTTTAGGGTTTAGGGTTTAGGGTTTGGGGTTTAGGGTTTGAGATTTAGGGTTTAGGGCTTAGGGTTTAGGGGTCTATCGGGTTTGGGATTTTATAGGGTTTAAGGCTTCTAGGGGTTAAGGTTCTTAGGGTTTAGGTTTATAGGTATTCAGGTTTGTAGTATCTAGGTTTCTAGGGTGTAGGGTTTAAAGCCCAGTGGGTTGAGGAAGCTAGGGTGTAAAGGGTTTACAGATCAGGGTGTCCAGGGTTTGGAGCGTGCAAGGTTAAGGGGTCTAGAAGGTTTAGGAGCAGGGGAATTCGTTTTTGTTCGGATTTACAGCTTCGGAAAGATGGTGCAAAAGGCCTACAGGGCCTACAGAAGAGCTACCATTTTGAGACGCAGGTGCTGCAAATAAAGCAACTGCTGCTCAACCTCACATGATGCCTCCACTGAAGCGGTCAAGTATCAAGCCCGCAATGCTGCATGATCCGTTTATGTGCCTGCTTTCAGTCTACCCTAAACCCTAAGCCCTAAACCCTAAACCCTAAATCCTTGTTGTTCGGCAGTTCGCCTTGACAAAGGGGAAAATCGGAGGCCTCACTGCCCTACTCGCGACACAGATTTCACAACCCCGCTTGCGCCCTCTTTGGTGTGGCTCTCAGCGCTTCCACTGCTGGCCCTCGGACCCTAAACCCTAAACCCTAAACCAGCTGCTTATTAGGTCTTGGTTCGGTCTTTCATCGCTTCCTTCTCGGCAGGGAAGGCGCTTCTTCAGCGTGACCACGTCGCCTTCCTTGATTCTCTTTCTTGGGAAATGCCACGCAATCTTCGAACGATCAGAAAGGGGGATGGGGCTTGTAGGGCTTAGGGCTCATGCTGTCGTTGTTTGCGCTACAGAGGTCTACTCTGGCCCTGACATGGAGGTAGACACAGCTCGCTACAACAAAAACACCCTAAACCCAAACCTTGAGCCTAAACCCCAACACCCTTAAACCCTTTAAGCACCTGAGCCCTAAACCCTAAACCCTAAACCCTGAGAGACGTGGTAGGTAACCCAAAATGCCCCAAGCAAAGCTCTTGAACCCTTTGGCTGCCTCAAACCCCTCTAAACTCTCAACCCTACCCCCCCGAACCGCAACCTCAAACCCTAAACCCCAAGCCCTGAATCCTAAGAATTGACTTTAAACCCTAAGAATTCACTTAAAACCCCAAGAACCCTATGAATCCTAACAACCCCAAGAACCCGAGACGCCCTGGGAAGCCAAAACTGGCGCTAGCAATGCCGCCGGGCCTTTGTCTCAGCTGAAGCCAAAGTAGCAGATGCCGCTGGTAGAACCTTTTTCGCCATACCCCCTTAAACCCTAAACCCTAAACCCTAAACCCTGAAGGTGTAGAGTAGGGGATCCGAAGTATGGGCCCTTAGTTTAGGTCCCTGTTATAAAACCCTTATGTACACCGTACATAATGAGGGCCCATACTCCGGATCCCTTGAACGCCCTTTACTCAAGGGCAAGGGACTAGGCTAAGGGCCCATGGCTCCAACCTCAGATTGAGGGTTGAGTTGCAGTTAAGATTTAGGGTTGAGAGGGTTCCTGGATTGCAGTTTAGGGCCTGTACCCTAGAGCCAAACCCCAAACCACAGGAAATTGGGGCTGGCCCGGTGCAACCCTGCATGTAACCATGTTCCTGAGGTTCAGGGTGTGTGGCGATAATGGTGTCCCAGATTTATAGGGGTAAGGTTACAGGGTTTAGGTTTGTAGGTCTTGTGTTCTTTAGGGTGTAAGGCTTAGGGTTTCAGGCTCAGGTGGCCCACTTGGTCTTTGTAAGGGATACCGACTTTGTCATGTGCCTTGGCCCTTACGAAGGCTTCGGGGACCGTCTAGGGCTTGAGGTTTAGGGTTTAGTCTGGAATTATGGTTGTTATTATGTGTGTTTTTATCTTATTTATATTTTTTGGAGGGGCTCAGGCGGAATTTTAAGGCTGGGTTTAGGGATTAGCGGTTTAGCTGGGAAATTAGGTCGGGGCCAGGGGTTTAGGGATTAGGGTTCAAGCTTAGTTCGAGATGTAGGATAATATAATCGCCTCCCCCTCATATTACGTAAGCCCCCCCCCTACCCCCCGTTGTAGTTGTAGCTATATTGGGGGTGTTTAATGGGGGGGTACACCGCTCCGGGCGTCAGGCGGCGCGCCCGCTCTCAAAGCTGCCAATGCCCACGCCGTCCAGGAGATCTGCCGCAAGCACTGCTTAGTGGCCTAAATGTGTAACCCTAAACCCTAAACCCTAGACCCTAAACCCGAAACTTAAGCCCTCAACCCTAAACCCTAAACAAACTTGGCTTCAGGCAGAAGATGCCCAAAAGCTCCATCCCTACAGTCTACAGTGTCTCAAACAAATAGCCCCTGGGTAGGATGTTGCATGCTCCTAGAGCCATTCCTAAGCAAACCCTATTTACCTAGGGGAACTTGTCACTCCATAAACGGTGGGGAAAGCCGATGCTTAAGGCACAGGTCGCATGCTAAACTCTATTTAGGTTTTGGCTTCAAGGCTAGCCCAGAACAAAAACCAAACTTTACGAAATTCAGGAGGTACCCTGCTAAAGCAAGGGTGCTGCCGCGGGGATTAGGATATAGTGATTAGTCCGCTCCTCCACTGGCCCTTAATCATGGACACCCAGGCTACCCGCCATCTTGCTAAGTAACCTCCAAACCCAAAGCCCCAAATGACCCATTAATATGCCGTGTCCCGGTAGTTCAGGCTCTGAAGTCTGAACCCTGGACCCTTCAGTAGGGTAGCAAAGGACCCCATGGCTTCAGCACCAGCAAGGCTGTGCCTGAAGCGGCTTTCAGCGCGGGCACGGATGGAAGACCCAGCTGCTCGCACCATACCTCCGGATCCTGCCAGCAGATTTGCTGTTGTTCTGTTTTGTTTTTGGTTCAGGGATTTTTAGGCTTGAAAAGGTGTGGGGTTTAGGATGGCTCTTGCTCGGTCGTCTGCAGGTGTGTCAGCAAGCGCTTGTGACTACAAGGCAGGAAACCGAGAGCCTGGAATGCACTGCCGATTCACCTTCCCACAAGGACCTTGAGATCAACGCTCATGTAGTAAACCCTAAACTCTGAGCCCCTGTAGCTTGCACAGTCCCAAGGTTGGGGGCTGAGCTTGCAGGGGGTCAGGCTAGGAGTTCGCTAGACATTTTGGCTTGGGGTTTTGCGGGGGTTTGGTCTCATGTTTCGGGATGGTTTAAGGAGTATGGAGGGTTGAGTTGTCAGGAGTAATGCAAATCTCCGACAGCTGCTCCAAAATCGAAGTCCCAAACCCTAAGGCCTCCGCAATACCCGCACGGGGAACCGTGAGGAGCTATAGGCCTAAACCCCGAAGCCCAAAACTCTGAGACAGTTCGGCAAACAAGAAGTCATCCTCGGTTGCCTAAAAGAGCTGTGCCTTCATCTTCGCCTTCAATGCGTGGCTGAAGGGTGACCTTGCGAGACGTTCTGCAATAGTTCTACAAGGTTGCACTTGAGGGGGTGAAATTTTACTGGAGTTAAACAATCTTTGGCCCTGAGGCCCTAAAGCCTGAAATCTCAGTGGTCAAACGAAACACCCTGAACCCTACCCAAAAATCATAAGGGACTTTCGGGCTTAAGAGGTTCCCCAAAAAAACAAAATGAGCCATGGTTGACTATCGAGGCTTATAAGAGCAACAAATGCATGAAGGGAAAAAGGGTTTAGGGCTGAGGGTTAACCCAAACCAGACCAGGTGCTACATATGGGAGCCCTTGTTAGCCCCTTCTTTGGGAGCACCTCCATATACTCCTTAATTGGGAGCCCTTGTCTGTCCCTTCTTTCCCGCATATAAGCCACGGGCCCAAAGTTGTGTCCCAACTTAGGCACTGAAGGACTGAGACGGAAACCGAAACGAGAGAGCTTACTCCCTCACCTGCTCCCCGACATATCCCGAACCCCAAGCATGACCCTAAACCCAAAAACGCCCCGCAGCTGCCCTGAAGCAGGAGCCTTAATAGGGTTCTGGGGATTATTGTAGCACAATTCTAGAGGGACCATAAGGAAATAATATTAGTAGCTATTTCGACCCCTGTATTAAGCCCTAAGCCTTGCCAAGACACTCCAGCTGCGAAGAGTGAAGCTGACTTGCTTGCTGCAGGACTTCTGCCTGTCAGACTGTGGCTCTCGAAGCCTTTTTGCAAATTGGCTTGAGGGATTAGGGTTTCGAATTTAGGGTTGAAGGGCTTTAGGATTCAGGGTTAGGGATGACAACGCTTAGGGTCAGGTGCAAGCCATCCCTCTTATTTAGGGTACCCAAAGAGGAACCATCATTTAGAGAACTCACCAGACTTCTGGACCGATAGTAGACCCTAATTAGGGTGCAGCACGCTGCCTTAGGGGCTGAGACAACGGGTACGTCTGGGGGGGTTTAGGGGGCTTTGGAATTTGCTGGCACCTATAGATCTAGCTCTTTCAAGTGCGCACGTCTGCACAACTTGGTCGAAGCCTGCCCCCGAAAGACCTACACGCCCCGGCAACTGCAGCTGAGAGTAGAGGCGATCGCTAAACTCCGACTTCATAGGTCGCCCCTAAACCAGCTGGCCCATCTCAGGTGTCTGGAGCACGTGCATGACAGAAGGATCATCTTCAAGGGATTTTACAAAAGTGCTGCAGGCTTCGTAGATGATGTGGCGAGCGCTTCCTGCGTAGCTGCGTGCGGCTCCCTCTCGTCGTTTCACTCGGTGGACACAACTTCCGCAACATCACTTTTTAGGGTTTAGGGAAGTTTAGGGTTTAGGGTTTAGGGTTTAGGGGCTCACGTGCAACAGACTAGTCGGCCACAGCTACAGGATCTGCCTCCCGATGTGTTGTCCACCCCCGTCGGTGCTCTGTATTGTGTGCTAGCCCTTTGGGCTTTGCAGGGTCGACCAAACTTTCTCTTGGGCTGGGCCCTGCCGCGAACTCCGGAGCAGCTCGCCGATCAGAGGTTACGGTTTTTGGCTTGAGGTTTGAGAGGCGGGTTGAGGGTTCAGGGTTCGGGCTTGACATGTAGTGACAATTGGGCCTAGAAGAACTGCACCGAATTGTGTTAGTATGGGCTACGGGCTACCCTCCTTTTGCCAATAAGTACAACCCTACCTAACAGTATTGGGGGTTCCCTTTGCACTAGAAAGGACTGCAATGCGGTATTTGTAAGCCTTTCTTGTAAGTGCCCATGAACCTTCCAGCAGCATTTTGAGGGTTAGCGCTACGGGTTTTGGGGCAAACCTGCCTGGAAGGTGGAAAACTTGGCTGGGAGCGTGTCATGAAGCACGCCCTTGGCTGAAGGCATATCGGACTTTGCACGGCAAGACAAAATCCCAAACCTCTACAGCGTAAGCCCTACAACTCTAAACCCCTGACACCTAACGCTCTTAACCAATTGATTGGACTTCGGGAGTGGGCTGTGGTTCTGCTTTCAGAGGGCCGAGCGGAGGCTGAACTCTGAAAGTGGGGTTTGAGGGTTTGACTTATTAGGGTTTGTAAGGTTAAGGGTTTAGGGTTTTGGGGGTTTTGGGTGCCCGGTTTGGCTTTGAAGTGCCTTAAAGATAGCATGCCCCACCGTAAGACACAAAGGCTTCTTGACTTGCACGTCGTTGTTTTGTTTCTGGTGTTGGCCGGCGCAGCCCTAACTAACCCTCCAAACCGCACCCGGAATCCCTAAACCTGACTCAACCGACGCTTTAAGGTTTCAGTCGATCAGGGTTCAGGAACTTATGCTTCTCGGTGTCTACGGGTTTCGGACGAAGCCTCTCGACCAAAGTACCGCATCACACTCTTAACGCTCGTTGCTGGCCCAGAGCACATGAAGCTGCATCACCTCTTGCAGGAAGTTGGGGTCATAGCCTGCCAGGGTTTAGGGTTTAGGGGCCCTATAGGGGTCAAACATTAAATCCGACAAGCTCTAAGCCCTTTCGCACCAGTAAGGCCCAAACCCCAAATCAAAACCTTCACCCTCCTGCCCACCCACCCAACCATGCAACACAACAAGGCCTGAAGGCCTCGAAAAGATTAGGCCTCCTAAGCCCTCACGCCCCGAACAATAAGCCCTACAAGCCCGAGAAGACCCGACAACCCGATTAGTCAAAAGCTCTGAAGCTCAAAGTCCTTAACCTTTCCGTGGTGCACGCGGCCTGTTGCATCGCTGGTGGCAGCCTGCCGACTACTCGTCAGGCCCCCAGTGCTCCACTTGTACGATCCCACCGGCTAGTTCTCTAGAGGTTAAACGTGCTAACCTGTGGGGTAGTAGCTCAACAAGGTCAAATCCTGCCTATAACAGATAGCACCTGAACCCAAAACCCTCCTAAACCCTAAACCTGAAACCGTAAACCCACCCCACCTCGGCACTTTTGGCCTTCAGTGTGTTGGCAAAGGTCTCGATGAGGCGATCCCAGGAACGCCTGGGGTGGGGAGAAGGGGGGGGGGGGGTTTAGGGTTTAGGGTTTTGGGTTTGGGGTTTGGGGTTTGGGGTGCGGGGTTTAGGGCTTAGGTTTTAGGGTTTAGGGTTCAGGACTACATTGTGGGCCTTGTTCGTGAGAGCTTCCAGGTAGGCTGCCTTTTGATAAGGCTTCTGCAGGTGGCTTTTGAAGTTGTTGGGTTTTTATTCGGGTCTTTGGGGTTTCTAGGGTCTTTAGGGCTTGAAGCTTCATGTGTCTTAGGGCTGTAGCGCCGGTTTTGGGCTCCGGGTTGAAGGGTGTACGGGATCAGGTTTAGGCGGAGGGCCTTGCTAGTGATCATCCTGAATTTTCAGGGGATAGACTTTGACGAAGACTGAACTAGCAAAAAGCATCATCTGCAACCCCCCACCCCCCACACAACAAAATCGTACTGGGTAAATTAAACCCAAAACTAGCCCGGTCGTTGCTTTTCAATGCTTCAGGGGGTTCCAAGCCATGACGCCACAAGCAGCAGGTTGAGGGTTTGAAGAGTCTCGCGCGTGTTTATTGGGGCTTATTTGGCTCGAGGGTCTAGGGAGCTTGGGGCCTGTATATCGGGAGATTCCTGGGTAGCTCTACGTGGGGTTTTACATACGTGAAGAAGATTACAGCGTACATAGTAACTCTGACCCTCCTGGCAGGTACCCAGAACCTGCCCAAGCCCGAACCCCAAAGCCTAAACTCAACCCTGAGCTCGTAACAAAAGCTCGAAACCCAAGTCCATGCTCTGGTGGTTTCTGGAAGTAAAAGTAAGGGACCTCTGATACAGTCCCCCAAATAGTAGGATTCCCGACCCCAATAAGGTACCCCATATTCCCATATAACCCTGAATAAAGTACCCCACGCCGCACCCAAGTCCACACGCGTCCAGAAAAAGGAGGCGTTCGGGGACGAGAGATGGTGCAGGTCTCCGACAGTTGAGAGCGTTAGAGGGCTTCGGGTTTAGGGAGCCCTTGAACGAAGGAAATTTATGAAAGCTGGTCTTTCATTCTGTGGCAAAAAAATAACCCTTAACCCAAAGAGCCCTTAAAGACTGACTGGGAAGCCGGCCAGTAGGCCGCGTTAGCTTCATCCACGCAGGCGAGCCTGACCGTTTTGGATTTAATTCTGGGTTTTCGAGGGGGGGGGGGGGGGGGGGGGGGGGGGGGGGGGGGGGGGGGGGGGGGGGGGGGGGGGGGGGGGGGGGGGTGGGGGGTGATTGGAGATGGCGTTTAAGCCTCCCCTCAGTCCCTGCAGTTCCCCGACCATGCAACCCTCGTCCACACGCCACGTTGTCCAGTCTGTGGCGAGTTGTTTTGTACGGCGTATATAGGGCATGCATGGGCCATTCGTTTAGGGTTGGTATAGGGTTTAGGAAGGCTTTCGGGATCAAAGATTCAGGTTGAGTTTGGGTTTAGGGTTCAAGCTTCAGGCTTGTCTTTCTGTTCTTCCAGAGTCGACCAGTTGGCTGAAAGCCCGGGATTTGCTCCCTTGGGTTAGGTCGATATAAATCCCCACACCTTAACCTTTGGGTTTGGAGGGCTTTTAGCATCCCACTTGCTAAAGGTTACATGCTCAGCCTTACCAGCGCGCGGCCAGCAAACCCGAAAGCCAACGCGGTTTAGGGTGGGGCTGCGGGCGCCAAACCCCCAAAACAATGGAAGACCTGCATCCGTAACAACAAACTCAGCACGCCTTACAAAGCCTCTATCTCTCAGCCCTAAAGTGCAAAGCCCTAGAAAGAATCCCTTCAACAACACGCCCCCCCGACCCCCCCCCCCCCCCCCACCTAAACCCTAAACCCTAAACCCTATTAACTAAACCCTAAACCCTAAACCCCTAAATCCTAAACCCTAAACCCTCCTAAACCCTAAACCCTCCTAAACCCTAAACCCTCCCAAACGCTAAACCCTCCTAAACCCTAAACCCTCCTCAACCCTAAACCCTCCTAAACCCTAAACCCTCCCAAACCCTAAACCCTAAACCCTACACCCAACACCCAACACCCTACACCCTACACCCTGAACCCTGAACCCTGAACCCTAAACCCTAAACCCTAAACCCTAAACCCTAAACCCTAAACCCTAAACCCTAAACCCTAAACCCTAAACCCTAAACCCTAAACCCTAAACCCTAAACCCCACCCCAAACCTAGGGTCCGGGCCACGGCACCGCAAGCTGCGCTGCGCGCTGCGTCTCCAATCTCCGACTCCAGGTGCTGGGAAGCGCCAGGAGCCTTCCGGCCAGAGGGCTTCGGGCATTTTTTCTGTAAGTTTGGAGACTTCTCAAGCTCCATCTTGAAGGCTGTGCCTTCTGGGCATTTAAGCTTTTTGTTGGGAAGCTTTATAGACAACGGTTCTGTTTATGGTCTTGATGCCTTGGAGATTTCAGGCGCATGCGATCTGTCGGGTTTTGAGGAGGGTGAGGGTTTAGTGGCTTAGGGTTGAGTGTTGGCGTGGGCTCTTAGGCTTAGAGGGTTTAGCGTCTTTAAAGTTTAGGGTCAGAGCTTTGGGAAAAGGATTGTTCAACCCGAAAGGCGCCTTCCTCTTACCCCAAACTGTCACCTCAGACACGCCGGAACCACCTCTAATCCGGAGCAATGTTGCACCAAAGACCTAAAACATGTTGACTTTCAATGCAAGAAAGTTGAAAGATGTCTTCTGCTTTGAAGTCAGAGCATAGAAACATTAACAAACCGACACAGCCACCGACTATGAAGCCACTCCGCTGCCTTCCATGAAGATGGTCAGTGTTCTAGAGCATGGCCCGTTTTGGTAGAACAGGTACCCCCCCCCCCCCGGAACAATGTTAGAGAACTGATTCTTCCCAGGGCCCAGGTGGCATCCGGACTGTCGCGCTTGCTGACATAAACAATACACAAGTTGCCTTGGTCGACAGGCCCAAGGTTGCCATGCCACAGTAGACGATTTAAGGTGAAAGCAGCCTGCCCATACACCCACAATCGAGTAGTCTCTCAATTGGTGGCTGCGTCTATCTACTCTGTTTTCAGGTGCTACGTTGCTCTAGGCCTGCCAACCCCAAATCAGGGTCAGCAAGCCATGTAATGAATTCGAATGACCTTACCTATCCTGAACATGGAACCCCAGCAAAAAGCAAAAACAAGTTGTTTCTTAGGAATTCTGGTACCCAAAAGAAATACATTTGTCAACTTTCGCAGTTTCTGGCCGCCTCGTGGCGTTGCTCTCAGCGGCCAGGACGGCCTGAGATAAGGTTTTAGGTTTGAGGGTTTAGGGTTTAGGGTATCTTCGGGCCCCTTCAAACGCATGAAACGGAGACCCACCAGACCCGAATCCTGAACCTGCACCCGGGGCCTGTTCCCCGAAACCCTAAGTCCTACACCCTAAGCCCTGAGCTACTGTTTGCTTAAGAACCCCAAAAGAAAAAACAATCCCTATATTTTTTCGGGGCTCTCAAGCAATTAGTAGTGAGGGCTTTAGGGGTTTAGGGCTAGGCCTTCCGGATTTTGGAGTTGAGGATTGACAGTCTCGACTTTTCTGGGGGAACCAAAGGTTCATTTGACCTGCCGGAATGGACCTACCTGCACCCCAAAGTAGAATCTTAACTTTAGGGTTTAGGCTAAGGGTGTTTGGGGTTAAGGGCTTAGGGTTTAGGGTTTAGGGCCAAAGTCTAGGGTTTAGAAACCAGCGCAGGTTTCTTGCTCGAGTACTCAGACCTAAACCCAAATGCCTAAACGTGAGGGCTAAACCCTGAACCCTGAACCCTGAACCCTGAACCCTAAACCCTGAACCCTGAACCCTACACCCTAAGCCCTAATTAATGGCCCAAAATCCGGGCTGAGGGTTTAGGGTGCTGTGCAGTATGGATTTGGGGTAATGTTGGACTCGGTTTAGTGTCCAGGGCCCCCCCTCCCAAACCATTTTGGGGTTTTCGGGGATCCGCTATAGGCTGGGTTGGGGGCTGGGGGCAGGGCGGCTAGGGGTCGAGGGTTGAGGGGAAGCCTTGAAGCTTGAGAGTCTAAGCTTTCCAGGCTTTGTAGCTCCCTGGCCTGGGAGGCTGCGGATTAACGCGGGTCACCGAAACAATTTTCTGAAAGCGAATCAGGGCAGCTCGTGGGCTACTCCCCTGGGAAACTGTTTGGGGGGCTTTTCGTAATGAAATTTTAACAGGAAATTAAATAAAGCCGGACACCAGAAAATTCTGGAGTTTCTTTTTCAAAATGTATTTCAATTTTTGGCTCCTCGCCGCCCTTCATCCCCGGGCCGCGAACTTCGCATAATTGTGGACCACCCTCATCAATGGGGGGGGGTCTTCCATAAGTTTTCCGGAAACATGCGGCCCCTGTAGCTAAACCGAGTCCAACATAACCGAGTTTCCGAATCGGACGATAAGTGGACCAACTAGTTTCGAGGCATGCTTTTGGGCACCGAATTCCATCGTTCCAGAAAAACTTCAACTTAAACTAAACCCCCCTTCAACCCTACCAATTTCCACCTTGTGGGCTTTTTAAGTACCGTCAACACTAAACTCCTGCGTTTGCCCATTGCAGCGCTATCCCTAAACCCAAACCCTAAACCCTAAACCCTAAACCCCTGTACCTACCCCAAAACAAGCCAAACTTCTTTTTTTTGCCCCGCTGGGAGCCTCGGAGGGCCGCAAGGAGTGGCTCGGGGGAGACAAGGAGGCGGCGTCGTCCTGCCGTGGCTAGGGTTTACATTGTAGGGACTTTTTTAGGGGCTTTAGAGTTTAGGGTTTAGGGTGTAGGGTTTGGGATTTGGGGGCTTGACAGGGCTGGTTAGGGTTCAGAGCTTAGAAAGGTCTCCAAATCTCCCAAGTCCTAACCCTAACCCCCCCCCAATCATAGGACTGGCAGAATATTCCCAGACCACGGGTTCTACGTATACTTTCGATTCATTTATGGCGAATTATACAAGGCAAGTTGACCAAGACCTTTAACCCAGAACCAGTCCTCCATGGGTCTCAGAAGCACGAAGCGAACAACTTCTCCTTGGCTGAGGTTCTCCAGTTGATGGTCCCTTTTGCGGATCTGATGATACCACGGGGATCTATATATAGGGCACACACACCAAAAAAGGCACTGTAATATGTAGAGAATCTCCGAGGTGGTGTTCCGTCTTGTTCTCTTAAATTGAAACGGTTGGAAGTCGCGCAACGCAAGCAGCGTAAAGGCAGAAGATATGATGCTCAAAGGATGTGAGCAAAGAGACAGAGAGAGAGAGAGAGAGAGAGAGAGAGTGTGTGTGTGTGTGCGTTGGTCTGGCTGGGTGCTCTTGTGCTTGCTCCTTTCATGCTCTCGAATTTCACCGTGTCTGTGAGGGGGCTCGCGCTCGTGCATTTCGGGACCAACAGTATTTGCGTGGGCTTGGAGATCTCCGATTTCGGAAGACGCGCCGCTTACAGGTACGCGGGCCACACGGGAAAGCGTGGGTTCTGTGCAGTGTGCAGGTTGTGCATAAAACACCCTATCAGTGATATTAGACTTGCAGGATTGTTGAATCAGCATAGCTAGGTGACATATTTGTTGACAAGCACGCAGTTCTGTCGCACAGAATGTGTTTCGGAACCCATGATGACACGGAACTCCGACGATATGTACCAGACCTCCTCATCCCAAATCCCAAGCCCTAAGACAACTAAACGCTAACACCCCTGAAAACCCTCAACCCCTAAACTACGCCCCCAAAAAACCCGAAGGCAACTAAATACCCTCAACCCCCCCAAAGCCTAATACTCCTAAACCCTAAGGCCCCTACAAACCCACAACCCCCTAACCCCAACCTCCCCAAAACCCGGGGCAGCAACTGAGAAGAGACCAAGGCAACACCTCGCGGGAAGGCAGAGGACCGAAGGCTACCGGAGATCCCCTCTGCAACCTGTTTAGGGCGCATAGGATGGGCCCGTAATATGGGGACCCCTTATGTGCTCCATTTAGAGCCTATGAACTCAAGGGCCCATACTTTAGAACCCTGTAAAGAAGGCAAGGGTACCACATTATGGGACCATGTAACTGCCCTTAGAAAAACCCCTAGTGTTGGGGGGGGGGGGGGGGGGCTTGGGGGTTGGGGTTTAGGGCTTGTTTGATAAAGACCTTAGGGCCGGACCCATGGACTGCCCCGAATCCTAACCTCTTGTGCTTCCTCCCGTGCTGGTGTACCGTGGCAACTTCTTCGGGGATTATATGGACTTTACGAGGGTGTAGGCTTGAGGTCTAGGGGCCTTGCAGAATGAACGTCGACTCCTTGGGCTTAAGCGGCTTTCTGGCTTACGGACTGCCTGGCCTTTGGATGGATTTGTTTTGTGGGGCATATCGTTTTTCCCAGATGATAAGGGCGGACGGGGGCTTTTGCTCAGCACTTACGAAGGGAACCTGACGCCTAACAACAAAGGGCCAACAAGGGTACCACATAAACCGCCTAAACCGACTAAACCTACAATCGTAGGGATATTTTGCAGCTCGCACATCGAGGTTAAGGGGGCGCGGGGCTTAGGGTAGCCGGATTTTTCGGAGTTTAGGGCTTGCTAAATCCTAGCCCTGTCAGGGTACAACTGTCCTGTGGCGGGCGACCCAGTGGTCGGACTGATGAAGCACCCTTGTTGCAGGGTTTAAGTCTAAAGCCTGAGATCTAAACTCAAAGCCTGAGAACCTGAAATCACCTAACGACTAGACCCTAAGCCGGACATGGGCCGAAGCCCGAAAGGCCCCGAATCCTAAACTTTTAAAGCCTTGAAGCCTCGGCCTTGAAGCACGGAAGCCTCAGCCGAAGCCCCAAATTGTCTGCCCAACCCACCATCCACGAGGCACCTCGGTGTCGGTGGCAGCAGCTTTGCAAACCTGCTTGTGCTGAGGATTGGAGGATAAGTCTACGGTTTAGGGCTTAGCATGAGGCTTCGAAGCTTGGCGCCAGGTTTAGGAGTTCGGGCTTACGACTTAATTGTGGATTCCAGCGTTCAGATTTCGGACCACCCCACAATCCCCTCTTTATTGTCATAGCGCGCACACTAGTGATCAACAGACACCGTGGATCCTGAAAATCATAAAACCACAAATCCACCACCATTGAACCACCCCCTAAACCCTCCACCCATGCAGCGTATGGGGATTGCGCAATGACAAACCCCTAAACCGGTCACCCGAGACCCGAACTCCAGCCCAAACCATCGGCCCTAAACCCTACAAACCCTGTAAACCCTGTACACCCCGGGAACTCTATGCACGCTAAAAACTCCTGAAGCCGAAAAGCCCAAGAAGCAATAAAACTCTACTCGCGACGCCTCGTGCCAGCGCCCGTCTAGGGCGGGGCTGGGGGCAAGAGAAGCAAACCCGTCGACGTAGACTGCTAACAAGGCCACCTGCAGTTTCCAGTGTGCCATAAGGTAGGGTGTAGGGTTTAGCGTTTAGGGTTTAGGGGCTCAGGGTTAAGTCGGGGTTTAAGAATTACTGGCATCCTCAGATACCCTCTACCATACACTAGGTACCTGCTAAGGACACTTATACTTTTCAGATGTCGGATTTCGGGATCTGAGGAATGAGTGGCTAGCGTTGTGAAATCACATGACTATACAAGCCTCTGCGAAACGCGTCCCCTAGCTGTGGTGCGCCTACAGATGCGAAATGGCCATTGGAATCCACGAGCTTACACCAGCTCTCAGCTCCGGGTGGAGGAGTGGGCAGGATGGGACAGGATCGGCTGAGACTAAACCAGAAACTCCTTATCGCGCCTTCATGTACATAGGTAACCAGGAACCCACCTACAGTGCCATAATGGACTATACTGGACTAGGGCACCCATGCACCTAGCTGGGTACCTGAACCCACTCAGAACAGTTCCTGAGGCGCTTGACTTGGGTGTGGAGGTCAGTATAGAGCTGTGCTTTTGAACAAGAACGCCCTCAAACATCCTCTGGCTTTGGCTGGTTTAGGGTTTGGGGGTTTGGGGGTTTGGGGTAGCCTACTGCGTGACTATAGTGACTATGGAAGGAGGCGATGCCCACAGAATGCCAGGTAGGCGAAAAGAGCACTGTACAACTTCGTATATGAGCTGTTTCCAAGATCGGATCCCAACTTACCAAACAAAGACCCCAATATTCCAAAAGCAAAAACTGACGGCCTAAATCCCATAAGACTTCGTTTAATCACTACCGCCAGTTGCCTCGAGAAGGGCAGCCCCGACGTGCAAAGCATTCTGAAAACATGCAACACAAGTGAAATCCTCAACTCCGAAAGCCACTAAAACCTCAGCCAAAAACAAGACTTACCAAACCCAAAACTGCAACCCTCAACGACTGGGGAGCCGTGCTGCAGTGGCAGATCGAGCGTGGGCGGTTGACTCATCAACCTTCACCGGAAATCGGCAAGGGTTGAGGCTGCTAAGCCCCAAACCCCCTTGAGTTGGACATGATCTGAGACATGGGGGTTTAGGCTGCGCCCGAGCCACTGCGCTCCTGACATTTCACGGGAAAACAAGCCCTAGCCTCCAGTCCTCAACAGTAGAAGACAGATAGGACCCTATCTGCTGTATGCCTGAAACCGCCCTTCCCACAAGTGCTGGCCTGAGCACCACCCCGGCCATCACCCAGGGCACGCTGAACATGCGCAGCCAGAGCGCCAAGAACTGCCTCTAGGGCTTCGGGTCTAAGGCTCAGTAGCAAGACCCTCCGTTCTTAGTGCTTATAGTGGCTACGGGGCTTATGCTGCTTGTTGGACTTTGTAAGGGTTTTCTGGAGTCAGGGGCTTTGGCTTCAAGGTTTTCCTTGTTGATTCTCAGTTGGGAAAGTCGGTGGAATTAGGCACCTGAATTATATCCCCCTATATGAACCATTCTGGGTATCATACAGGCGGGTTTTAGGTTGTTTTGGGATGGACTCAGGGCTCATTTTTGGTGTGGCTTTTTTGGGGTCAATTTGGGTGCAGAGCGGGTTTCATTTGGGAATTTTATGGGGTTCAGGGGTCGCAGGGTTGAGTTTAGGGAAGAGGCGTCTTGTGTCGAGGGAAGTAGGCTCAGGTTGGGGTTAGGTCGTTTGGGGAGCTTCGGTATAGGAGTAGGTCATCTATTCTCTGATCCCCTTTAGGCTACTAGTAACTATCGCCCCGGCCCCAGCCAATATCTACCCACGAATCTCCAAGTAGGGTCTGGGGGCTCGGAACCAAGTGGACATGTTCCCTTCTCCCGCCTACATTACCTCAAATCCCTAGACGTGTGCTTGCTCTTCGGCAGCACGTTGCTGTGCCTCGTGCAGGGCACGCCACGAGCGCCTCAGCCCTCGCATTCGCCTGTGCCTGCAGGTCTTGGATGTGCTGCAGCCGTAGCGCTGCCTCGCTGCCCGACGCGCTGGGACATTTTGAACGCTCAACGTCAACGGACAGGGAGCCTGCACACCATGTCGTAGCCTTCCGAGGACTTTCGTTTCGGAAGCCGACCTGCCGGCATTTGGGGCACATGCACCTTCTCTTGCCACGCAGCCCCAAAGCAATTTCAGGGTTTAGGGTTTTGGGGGCCTAGGCGGTAGTGTCATAATTCTGTCTAGAAACCTCAAACCCCTAAACCTTAAACCACATGAGGCCGAAACACCATAAGACCTAAATCGGGTTAAGACTAAACACGAAATGCCCAAACCCTAAGCCTTAAACCCTAGACCGCACGATCCCAGACCCCATGAAGCCCAAACCCTATAAACCCACACCCTGAACATCGACCCTAAACCACAGAATCGTAAAGCCTAAACAGTACAAAGCACAAACCCTGCTTGTAACAAGAAAACGGGAAGCATTGAACCCTAACACCCATGAATCCTGCACCACCCAAAACTCTATAACCGAAAGCCCGACAACCCGGGCACGCCATGCGCGCCGCAAGCTCCACAAGCCCTAAACGCAGAAGCCCCTTAAGGCCTAGACCCGAATTCGGGTTTTGGCCCCTGACCCTAAAAATTGAACCCGAAACCTTGAATCCTAAACCCCAAAACTGAAACCCTAAACCCTTTAGGGCCCAGGCTTATAAGCCTCAAACACTTGACCCTAAACCCTTTAGTGGGTGAAGCCTAAACCCTAAAACCCAAACCCTTTAGTAGTTTAAGGTCCAGGCTACTGAGCCTAAAACCCGAAAACCTCAAACCCTGTAGGGTCCAGGCTTGTAAGCCTAAAACCCTGAAACCCTAAACCCAGTCCCGGCTTATGAGCCTAAAACCCCGAACCCTAAACTCTTGAGTGTCCAGGCTTGTATGCCTAAAACCTGAAAACCCTAAATCCTTTCGAGTCCAGGCTGATAAGCCCAAATTCCGCCTTCACCACCGAGATCGCCACGGACGGATGGCCCCCTGCCTCTCGAAGAAACCCCGACACCCGCGGTGCTTTCTACGTTTTAAAGGCTCGACTGGTCCTAGAACCCCAGCGAAACAACTATTGCCCTTGTCATTACAACCCTTGTCACATATAACAAGTTCAGGGTTTAGGGTTTGGGGTTTAAGGCTTTTTCTGAAGAGTAAATAAGAGAAGCTTACAACCTGAAACAGGCCCAAGACCCCAACATTCACAACGGCTTAGCTAGGAAGTGATCTATGGTCTGTAGGGTTAGGGTTTTTAGGGTTTCAAGCTCTGCTGTTTGTCTAGTTTCTTGGAAGTACAGGCTAACCTCGGCCCCCGAAAACTCGACGACAACTGCCGGGTTGAATTGCCTTGTGCCTTTTGGGGCACTTGTCACGCCTTTTCTCGTTGGCTCTAACCCTAAACCTACTCCTAAACCCGAAACTCTCAACCAGTTCCCGGAAGCAAACTTAGCAAGTCGAGGGTCTTTGACCTTAAGCCTTAGCCCTCAACGTCGAATGAAAGAAAAATATAGAGGCCTAAACCTGATAACTCGAGCTCCCTCCCCCAAGTACTTGCATGAAGCTCCCATCCCCACCCTAACACACTGCAATGCACTGCACTCTACTTTCATTCTCAAAGACATGGAATACTTACTATCAGGGGAGTGGCGGGGTCAATATTTGTGCGAGGAGGAGACTATTGATCGGGAGGGCGAGCGGATCAAAGAGGACCCAACCTGATCGTCTGGCACGTCAAGCACCTGGGGACCCGGAAAACGTGGACTTTGGCGATGTGGGTTTTTTGTCGGCATTCGCTTTAGGACTAGGCTTCTGAGGTCTTTTAAGGGGCTTAGATTTTCAGGGGTTAGGGTTACGCTTTCTTTGATGTGCAGGACATGACCTGTAGGGTTTGGTGATCCTGTAGGGTAAATAAGGGTCAAACGCGTACGACTCTCCATCTCTGAAGATGCCACCGTCGTCGGAACCCAAGCAGGGCAACCGAGAACTTGTTTGAGGTTTTAAGGTTCAGGGGCTTTTCATGGCAATCTCATGGTTGATTTAGGGTTTAGAGCAAAGGCATTTGCGGGCCAAGTGAAATTTACATTGGGGCTTCGTGTTGAGGGTTCAAAGGGGGTTTCCGAAATTAGAGGTACCTTCTTGGTCTCCGTAATAATCAGGGGACCCTACCAGTTGGGGGTCTATGTGGGTGTTTTCCCCCAAAGTGTGGTACCCCTTTGATACCCCATATAGAATAGAATACCCTTGAAGGAACCCCCCAAAAAGGGTACAGCTACTATCGTAAACCCCCCCACACGGGTTGAGGGGGGGCTGTACCGAAGTCTAGGCCTGCAGAAGCGGAGCTCGTTCAGACAGCGCCTGGCGTGAGGGCTCAAGGGACTCCAGGATGTGAGGTGTTTAGGGTTTAGGGTTTAGGGTTTAGGGTGTAGGGTTTAGGGTGTAGGGTGTAGGGTTTAGGGTGTAGGGTTCAGGGTAGCAGTATTGGGGTTGTTGGGTATTTAAAGGTCAGATCACATGCTGCTGGGATAGTGACGCTTTAGACCCTGGTGCCCTGAAGCCCGTGTTGTGGTCTGAGTTGTCTGTCATACCAGAGAGTTGTTGAGGTGAACATGCTTCTTGAAGGAAGGCGTTGTTGCACTTGTTCTGCGAAGTCAGAAGATAGAACACTTCTACAGATACCAGAAGTACCTGACATACGGGGAAAGCAATTACGGCGCTTTTGCAAAACTTACTTTGCCAACAGCTTCCCGTGAAGGGTTGGCTAACCTTTTTCCCCACAGCCTACGACTTACAAAACACAAAGTTCAAAGCTCAGCTATCGGCAAAGTAAGTCGTTGGTCGAGGAAACTTGCTGAACCAACTCGGAAGTTGGCACTGATGCTGATACAGGTGTTCTGACATTGGCCGGAGTCCAAGCAGCAGTCTTCGAAGCACAGGTGACCGGTGCCGCGCTACAACAACCATATAATGTGGACAAACACTGTCTAAACAGTTTCTTAATCGCGTGAGTGACCGGAAGATGTCTAGCATCATCCAGGGTTTTCTGCATCTTGGACTGCAGCACCCCACCCCCCCCCCGCCCCCCCGCCCCGAAACCCCATAAATCCGAACCCTAAGCCCCTATGTGTATTAGTATATGTATAATGTGTATATACACACACACACACACACCCACGCACGCACGCACGCACGCACGCACGCACGCACGCACGCAGGCAGGCAGGCAGGCAGGCAGGCAGGCAGGCAGACGCAGTAGTCGACAGATCCCCAACACCCCGGCGTGCCTGCACCAAGGTGTCCATGACAGCGCCAGCAGCCTTCGCCAACTCTGCCGCCGAGGCGCCGGCGCCGGCGCCCTACGGGCTCGGGGGCTTTTAGGGTTTAGGGAGTACTGGTTTTTGACCGAGTTTCTCGTTTGATGTTTTGCTGAAAACACGGCTTTTTAGATCAACAACTACGAAAAAATTTTGGGTTTCTCCAGGCAAACTAGCGAAAATGCCTCGGTGTTGGCCCTAGATTGGGGCCAAGAATGGTCAACTGACCATTTAGCCCGCCAAGCTAGCGAGAATGCCTATGATTTGGCCATATAGATTGGGGGTTTGTGAAGGCCCAAAGTGAAACATCCCTAAACCCTAAACCCTAAACCCTAAATCACGAAGACTGGGCATCCGGGAATTCCTTTGGGCCAACCTGGTGCCTTGGGGCGCCTCTGTTTGGAATGGGCCAGGGTGCGTGGCGTCTTGAGGGTTTAGGGTTTGGGGTTAAGGGGCTTTGGAGTTTAGGGTTTACAGGGGTCTTAGGGTGTGGAGTGTCGGGGGTTCAGGGGTCAAGGAGTGTCGGGTTCTGGGTTGCTCTTTACGAACAAGTTGTTTGGCCGAGCTTCGCTTGGCTTTTAAACTGAGTGTGAGATGAGCTTTCTTATTGGGTTGATGCTTGCACAAAGGCTTAACACATGAAGAGTCAAGAGGAAGGGTCAAAGCGACTTCTAGGGGTCAATTGTTCGGGCCTTAAGGTTTCGTGAGAAGGTGTTGGGCGGCTGTGGGCTTTGGATTTTTGGGGTACAGGGTTTCGGGTTTAGGGTTGAAGGCTTACTGAGCTAGATGTGTTTCAAAAGGGTATACAGAGCCCTTCGGGGTGCCGGTCAGGGTTTAGGGTTTGGGGTTTGGATCCGGTCTGGGGCTGAGGCTTAGGCGTTTTAAGCTTGAGGGAGGCTCGTGGGTGTAAAGATAGGATAATAATCAGAAAAAACAACAAATTTCAAGAACAAGAATGTTAGTCGAACATCTCATTCTAAGCCCTGTGTAGTTCATAATGTCCCCAGAACCACAGAGCCATAAGCTTCGCGAAACCTTGAGCTTTCAGGCTGATATCGAGCTTAGGGCCTGGAGGGCTGAAACAAATCTTGTAAGGTTCTACGTGCTGCATTTTTGGGTTTAGGAGCTGAGAGTATGTAGGGTGCTTCTTGTGCTTCGGGGTACCTAGGGCATCAGGGGCATCCGAGATGTTCAGGGTCTTCAAATCGAGGCTTAGGGCAGGCCGACCCTTATCCCTGAACGCCCTGAACTCTAGACAGCCCTAAACCCTAAACCCTAAACCCTAAACCCTAAACCCTAAACCGAAGAGCAACAAAACCGGCTGCCTGACCAGCCCACGCTCGCTCCGCGAGGTCGGAGAAGACGGCGACAGCGATGGAGGCTGTGGTGGGCATCCCTAAACCCCCTCAACTGCCCTGAACCCCCCTTGAACCCCCCTGAACCCGCTGAACTCCCGGAACCCTTATAAACCCTAAACCCTAAACCCCAACAACCCTCCAGGGGCCTTAATAATTAGAAGAGGGTTTTGGGGGATATTCCCGTATGATCATGAAGGGACCATGAGGGAATACTTTCCGACCCCTATATAAACCCCTAAAACCCCCAAGCCCACAAACCCGAAGCCCCGAAACCCTCAAAACCCACCTAGACCCAGGGATCCACAGAGCCACTACAAGTTCCAGACGTCGGGAATGATCTCTTTCGGTGGATCATTAGCATAGGGCTTTCGGGATTGCTGCTAGTATATTTGCATAGGGACCAGAACGAAACATATGAGTATTTCTTCCGACCCGCTCCCCCAGCAGGGTGTTTGGCGTTTAGGGATTAGGGTTCAGTGTTTACGCATGTGATCCTGCGGGCTGTCTCGAAGAATCTACGCAAAAATGGAATAGGGTCCAGGGTTTAATGTCTATGGTTCGGGGTATTTCCGTGATGTAAGTCCCTTTTAAGGGTACCTTGGTTTCGAACTTTAGGGCTTCTTGCGTGTGGGGGCGAAGGTAACTAAACCCTATACCCGGAACCCTAAACCCAAGACCCTAAACGGAAAGCTGGGGGGGGGAGGGGGGAGCGTGAGGCTGTAAGCCAAGCATGGGATAGGGTTTATACTATCCAGTTCTCTACCGGAGCTAAGGAGCACAATCTGCCGTTTTTCGTCGGATTGTACTCCGTTCAAGCTCAACTGTTAAGTAAACCGAAACCCCCAAAAGAAATTCTGCAAACATTGTGGGGCAAACCCTGGGTGAACACATCCGCCCTTGCCTGTCTCTTCTGGACGGTTCATGCCCGCGAACACCTTGCGGCAAGCATCCAACTGTGAGCTCCGCCCTATCAACCCCAAACCCGAAACCCCAGGATGAACTACGCCACCTACACCCTAAACCCCAAGAACCTCAAACCCTAAACCTTTCGAGTCTTTATAAGACTGAAAGTACCTCAAAACCCCAAACCCTGAACCGTGAACCCCAAACCTTAAACCCACGTGCACAGAATGGAAAAAACATGCCTGCAGAAGCTTAGTGCCAGTTCCAAGGGAAACCCTCAAGCCCTGAGCCCCTCATCTGAGCTTGTAGGGTTTGGGGTTTATGGTTCAGGGTTTAGGATCTATAGGGTTTGCGGTGTCAGGGGTTTAGCGTAAAACAGGAGCATAAGCAACTTCTAATTCAATATAGGTGCCCCACACACACAATACGACACATGCAGCTTCCTACAGTCTACAGGCAACCCGCTTGCAGGCCTCGCGGCACGCTTTGAGCTCCTGACAGGCACAATTAGACTGATACAGACGGAAGGCAGAGGGCTTTAGGGTTTACACGGGCCAGGGACCTTTGATGTAGCAACACAAGGCCTACATGATGAGAATTAACACTCTGGGAAGACAATATTCCGGCCTTAAACAGCGGACGACAAGCCATGGTCCGCGACCCTGGTGTGCATAATCCAGGGCTTGTTTTCGAACGTGGTACTGTGAATCGCATTTGCCTGGACGTATCATCCCAACCGTCCTCCTTGCATTCCTTTTTCAGGGCAAAGATAAGGCTCCCAGCGAGCCCAAGACCCAGCAGTCAAGGAACAAGCCTTAAACATCCTTGAGCAATGCAATGGGGGTTCTGAACCCTAAGCCTAGAAAAATCCAACACTGATAAAGTGGGTGGGCACTGGCATGGACTTCTCCGCAGCCCGAAAGCCTAAGCCCCAAACCCCAAACCCCCTAAACCACTCAGCCCAAAACACGCCTCGGTTGCATTCTTCTCCACGGCTCCCCGACCGCGGCGTCGGGCAGCACCCAAGAGGTGTTCCTGTGGCTCTAAAACTCAGGGGCCTGATTCTTTTGAGCTTTAAATTTGTAGGTTAGGCTGAGGGTTTAGTGCTCTAGGGTTTGGGTTGCAGGCTTTAGCGTTGTAGGGAGTTTGGGGTTATAAGGCTTAAAGGAATATAGGAACTGCTGGCAGCTCAAGGGTTTCAGGGCTTTGGGTTGAGGACGCAGAACGAGATGCCGAACGTGCGTTTCGGGACGCAGTCCGGAACCTGGATACTTACCTTCCCCAGGTCGCGTCCTGCTGTAGGAGCGGAGCAACATGCATTATTACAATTACGCATCTCGGGCAGTGCGGAATGCCCGGGTATGGCAAGGCGGGGAGGCGTCCACGGCTCTTGGCTTCTATCTGCGCCTGCTTCACGACATTGCGACCTGCTTTCGTCGCAGGATTGGGCTTTGAGTTTTGCGGACCTTGCTGTGAAGCTCCTGAATGGAGTCTTCAACCCTAGAGCAGGAACATTCGCGCACATCTGGTGGAAGCATGCCTGACGGAGAACTCCATGCATACGCTTGGGCTGCCATTACTGGCGTTGCTACACAGCAAGTCTCTCTCGATGAGGCCCTTAAGGAGACCATCGTTGCTCATCGAGCTGCAATGACATCGCCAGATAAAATCGCCGACATAGTCTACATTGCAAAGATGAAGAAAGCCTTCAATCGGGGCGAGTTCAAGCTTTTCCTTGCCGTCAGCCCATCCCATCATGACTTGCTTGAAGCGGTTTGCCAAGGCGTACTTGCGACTGGTGCGGTTGAGAAGAAGGGACAGGCGCCGGCAAGCGGAATGGCTCGGGAGCTGCAGTCTTTGGTCGACAAGCTGACCGAGATGACAGCAAAGTAGCCATGACGTACACTCTGCCTCGCTCAAAGCGTAGGCTGATTTTGGTAGTGAGCCCTGTGTGGCTGCTTCTGGTGTGCCACGTACTGTGTGCCGATGCTGGCATGGTGCGTGGTTACATCGTGGGAGCCCGAGCCCAGTTGTGCCGAATCAGGTACAAGGGCGCGCAGCGCCTGGAGTTTTAGGATAAGGGAGGTGCTAACGGCAACCTCTCGCTCCGTCGTTGCAGACTCCGTTACCCTGACGGTTTGAGTTGAGTTGAGTTGAGAGAGCAGGAACATTTTGCCGTTTGCCAGACCCCTTTGTAAAGCAGCACACAGGCAGCCGGAAGGAATCCTGGACCAGATACAAAGTTCACCACATGGAAAATAAGGGTTTCACTTCTGCTGCTAAAGTTTGATCATGGTTTATGGCTTATGGTTCCGGGGTCAACCGCACTCCGCTGCCCCGAAAGGACTCCCGTGCATTTTCCGATATTATCCGGCCCGCATAGAACGCACGGAGCCGCCTGCGAGAGGACCTGGGCTTGGACCCGATTGACCCCAAAGCCAGGCTCCGCACTGTCCAAAAAGGGTGTAGGGTTGGGATGTTCCCCCTTGTACTAGCAGTCCATAATCGGGATGACAGTAACCCCCTATGAGAATGCCGGTTAAGGACTGTTTGTATAAGGGGGAACATCCCAAGTTTAGTGTTTCGGTTTAGGGTTCAGCGTTTTGGGCTCGAGAAGTGCACAGGAGCCCTGTTCACGGCTTAGGGGCCCTGTCAACAAGGGCTTTGGGCCTGATCGAACCCTGGTCGGGACGTACCCCGAAAAGCTTTCATGCCAAGAAACGATGACGATGACGACATGTTAATACTAGACCGTCATTTTCCAGAGTTGGGGGGCTTTGAGATTGGTGAAGACACCTTCAACAGGCTCTTCGCTGTCCACGAGGGGCTCTGTGCATTTTAAGGCCGGCCATTTTGAGGCTGAAGTGGCCTGTAAGGGTGGCGGGGGGGTGGGGAGGGCGGACCCGATTAACCCCCAAAACCCACTGTCCAAACAAAGCCTTTGTGCACTCTTTGGGGGCCCCCGGAATGCATACAGGTCCTTTACAGGAGTCCGTTGCGCCTGTGAGGAGGGGGTTTGGGCCCGACTGCCGGGATATTCAGGGGTTTGGGCACCAAGTTCTCTTAACCCTGTCATCTTGAAAGCCCGAAAACAACCGAAAGCCATGAGCAGCTAAATCCCAAACCCCGGAAGCTCTAAACCCTTCAACCCTTAAACCCCCTCAACCCTAAACCCTTAAACCTTAAACCCTTAAACCCCCTCAACCCTAAACCCTTAAGCCTTAAACCCTTAAACACCCTCAACCTTAAACCCTTAAACCCTTAAACGCCCTCAACCCTTAAACCCCCCCTAAAGCTCCTTTAGCCCTCTGAAAAACCCTCCTCGAGCTGCTTCAGCTGCTCTTCCTTCCTGCTGAACTCTGGTAGCATCCTGGGCTCGGGCGGCGCGCGCTGCAATGTGATTTAGGGGTTTAGGGTGTTCAGGGGTTCTGGGGTTCAGAATTTAGGGTTTAGGGTTTAGGGTTCAGGGCTTAAATGTAGGATTTTAGGGCCATGGATTGTATGGATTCAGGATGAACTTGTCTAAGGAAATACGAAGAGGGTTTGGGGTACCTTAGACCCAATGTCAGAGGGCCACCTCTCTGGCTATCTCTCTCTTTCTCTCATTCTCTCTTCCTTCCTTCCTTCCTTCCTTCCTTCCTTCCTTCCTTCCTTCCTTCCTTCCTTCCTTCCTTCTGCCGCAATTGACCCCCGAAGGGGCCGCCCCTGGGGGCGTGCAGTTAGCGATCCAGTCGGTGTGAAGTCTGTGTGAAATCGGATGTGCTGTGGGCGCTCCCTAGAACCAAGACATACCCTATGTGTGTACAGTTCGTCTTTCGCTCCCTCTCTCTCTCTCTCTATGGTCTGACGGACAGCATCAATAACCTGCAGGCCCCTAACTAAGACTCTAACGTAGCACCCGAATGCCCGATACTAAAACACTGGAGCCCTAAAAGTCGTGCTGGTTGCGTTCCCGACCCCTTGAGGGCCAAGCCGGAAGGCGTCGAGCACGCCTGGCAGTGGGGCCGGGGAAGGGTGGAGGGTTTAGGGTTTAGGGTTCAGGGTTTAGGGGGTAAATCTAGGAGGAGTAGAAAAATACTGGTGCTAGAGCCATCGGGCTTCGGGCTCGGGACTAGATTTTGGGTGGTTAAGGTCCAGGGTTTAGTGGGTCTGGAGGGTTTAATTCTTGGGGTTAAGGTGCAGGGCTTTGAGGGCTTGGGTGGTTGAGGCTCATTCTGTAGCAAACGGGTCCGTAGGATCTAGCTTTGGCAGCTATGAACACCAAAAAAACCCACCCGAAATCGCGACAGGTGCGTGAACGCAGGACGTGCTGAGCTAGAAGGACGCTGCATGCAGCCGCAAGACCAACAGGGATCGAACCCTCAGAGCGGTGCACCATGACATGTGCCGGGCTCCGTGCTACGGCCTACACCCTATTAAATCCTGAAAGAACCCTGAGCCCGTTAAAGGAGCTAAATGCAGGAGAGTGGCCTATTCACAAAGCCGTAACAGGGCCCTGTCGGCTTTAGGGTTATCAGGTCTTCGGCTTTAGGAACAAGGGGCCTTTTAAACCCTAAACCCTAAACCCTAAACCCTAAACCCTAAACCCTAAACCCTAAACCCTAAACCCTAAACCCTACACTTACAGAGCTTAGAGGCTTTAGGAATTAGGGCTCCGTCCCGCCGAGCAGTTGGGGCCTCTGAGGCCCTGCAGTTGGCCAAGGGCATCCCGGAGGCTGCCCGAATGGACCTTTTGGGGTCTGCAGAAAGGAAGGGTTTAGGGTTTAGGGTTTAGGGTTTAGGGTTTAGGGTTTAGGGTTTAGGGTTTAGGGTTTAGGGTTTAGGGTTTAGGGTTTGGGGTTTGGGGTTTGGGGTTTGGGGTTTGGGGTTTGGGGTTTGGGGTTTGGGGTTTGGGGTTTGGGGTTTAGGGTTTAGGGTTTTGGGGGTTCATGCCTTGGTTCTGGATCGAATGTATAGGGGCCTTAATAATTAGAATAAGGTTTTGGGGCTTTAGTATAGTATAGTTATAAAAGGACCCTAAGGGAATACTATTCGCAATTATTCCGACCCCCTTAGTAGGTTTCCAGGAACCTAGAAGACAAACAAAAAGTACAATTGTTCAGGCTTTGGCTTTGTTTAGGGTTTTTTGTTTTAACCTTGGAGGACGGTGCGCGCTCAGGGTAGAGGCTTAAGCTTTTTGCTGCCTAGGTTCCTCAGAAACCTAGGAAGAACAGAGGGTTCCATGCGTTTGCTTTTTTGCGGGTCTGGGGGTTTAAGGAAAATAGGGTTTAGGTGCCTGTTTGCTGTATCGGCATTTGGGAATAGAAGGGTGCTGTTGGCCATCTTCGATGGCCTTACCTTTACTACTGATGGAAAGGAAAACAATAGCCTCTAGAGGCAATGCTTAATTAATCTTATGTATTTAGCATCTATCAAAAGCGACTACATGGCATGTGTATTTCTATGTTTCTTTATCTACACATGGTTGTTGCTTGTTCATTGTTGCTTCTTCAATATGTAGGGATTCGGGATCAGGGGTTTGCTGCAAAAAGTCTGTCCAAGGATTAAACCCAAAAGAAACCCTGAACCCTGAAACCTGAACCCTAAACCCAAAACCCTAAACCCTCCCCAACATTCCCCCATTTCAGGGCTCCCCCGCGAACTGCTCGCAGTCCTTCACCTTCCTGTCCCAGGAGTTCACCTCCCACCGCAAGCCGTGCACTAAGCTTAAGCGCTTGGGGTTGCGGTGTTTGGGCCAGTGAGTCTTGGGGTTTTCGGGTTGTGGTCTTGCAGGTGTGTGAGTTAGGGCATTGGGGATCCACACACACTTTGAATAAACCTTAAACCCTCAAAAGCCTCAGCCCTAGCAGCGACAAACTGTGCCAAGACGGCCTCCCGCAGTGCGCTCAGCGCCGTCTCGACCCGGGTCCTTTCAGGGCTGGGGGGCACTTTTTGAGTTGCAGGTCGAGGGTGTGGGCTTCTATCAGGTTGCAGAAGGTGAGGGTTCTCTAGGGGGTCGAGGATCGTCCTACAAGCTCACATAAGGCTTATACATACATACATACATACATACATACATACATACATACATACATACACAAATTGGTTTCTTTAAGGCCATGGTTTGTGTTGGGTTTGGTTAGGGCTTCGGTTGGCTTGAGGGTCTAAGACAAGTTAGCATCAGGAAGGGTTTGGGCTTCGGTTTTCTACATATCCCAAAAAGCCGCGTTTAAGACACAGAGCCAAGCTTCAGAAAATCTCGGGCTGAGAGGTGTAGGGTTTTTTCAGGGCTTAGGGTCCCGAATCAGCAGCCGAGAGGCGACGATTCTTTGCAGGCTTTGCAGTTGAGTGCTTAGGTGCAGCTTTAAGGTTGGGCTCCATGCTAGTTTTGAGCTGACTCTTGCATGTCTGTCAGACCTAGTTAATTACACTCTAAACCCAACACACCGACATCCCGAAGCAAACTTTAAAACCCGAAAACATGAAGCCCTATAGCCCCAGACCCTAAAGCCCTAAACGCAAGCAGGGCCCCTGGCTTCACCGCGTCGATCTCGGCCAGGCCACGCAGGCCAGAGCGCTTCTTGTCATCGGCGTCCTCAGCGATGGGAATAACTTGTTCAGGGGGTTAGGGCTTATAGGACTTAGTATGATCGACCTCACTGTGGAATCCTTACAATAACAAGAATAGAGTGACGGTAAGGACAATCATGAGAAAGATGGGGCTTGAGCGGATGCCAGTAATGGAGTTCAGGGATTTAGAACTTCTCCTTCTGCAGGCGACACCCAAACCTCGTCACGAAATTTACCTGAGGCTCCCTTTCAAAGGATTAAGATTATATACTCCTATCATGGCCCTTCTATTCCCTGAGAGGGATCTGTAAAAAGGGTCCCCAAACTCAAGGGTACAACCGTAGGGGTCCAAGGTAGAAATCCATGATCCCCAAACCCTCCTTGAAAAAGACCATAAGCCCCGAATCCTCTTGTCCGGCCCGATCCTTGAGCCCCTCGAGCACTTGCCCCAGGCGCGCATGACCGCTCAGCGCCTGGCAGAGAAAAAGGCCATGGGCTTGGGGTTTGGGGTTTTGGGTTGGGCGTGGGGCCGGGGGTGTGCGGGGGGGCAAAAAGGTTTGAACATTGCTTACGGCTTGAGGGCGTTCTAAGGGTGATTCTAGAGTTTGTTCTGAAGGGTCTTTGACTGTAGGGTTTAGGGGTGCACCCTAAACCCTACACGTCAAGTTATGGTTTAAGGCATGTTTTGCTTGCTGGTGCTGAAGGGAGACTGGGAGTTTAGGAGCAATAATAAGGATCCACTCCAAGCGGTTAGGGTTTAGGGCTTAGGGTTCACATTGAACAAGAGGACCCATGGGCAAGAGAGAAAGAGAGAGAGAGAGAGAGAGAGAGCGAGAGAGAGAGAGATTCAGGCTCAGATGCGCCCCTCCCCCCATCGTAGAAACAGTCTCTGACATAGATCATGCATATTCCTAGAAACCGCAAAGGGGAAAACCTCAGGAGGCATTGGGGCTTCTCAGGCTCCAGAGGAAGGACAGGTTGCTTGGTATAATTTTGGGGCTTATAATTAGGGTTCATATAGGCTTAAGGGTCTAAGGCGTTGAGAGCCACGCAAACCCTCCAAATCCGAACTCTAGCAAGCACGGTGCCTCCTGTCTCATCTTCTCCAAGCCGCGACTCGAAGTTGCTAGCTGCGCAACCTGCTCTGCTACACCTACTTTGGGCATTTAGGGCCCAGGCTTGGGTGTGGGTATCGGTGAAGGTTTCTTCCTTGTCGAGTCTAGTTTCGTCAAGCGGAAGCGTGACCTTTTGGGTTCGATGGGGCTTCTGAAAGTTAGGGACGCTTTTTGGGGAGGATTCAACTACAGGCGGTGGTTCTGAATTGGGGGGGGGGGGGGCCTTTTTAACATGTGAGCTTGTCCAAGGAATCTGGCACAAAAGGTGAGGCTAGGGGATCCGGGCTTGAGGGCTCACAAGTCCTGCACCAGCCCCCCCCCCCCCCCCCTAAACCCTCAACCCTAACCCTAAACCCTAAACCTTAAACCTTCAACCTTAAACTTAAACCCTAACCCTAAACCCCCTTTGAGGCCGGCGCCAGCTGGTTGCTTGCCAGCTCGATGGCCTCGGAGGTGTCTTGGCACAGCAGCTGACCTGCGTAGGAGGCGTGTGGACTCTACGTAGCACCTCCTAGCGAGCTTAGAGAACCTGGAGGTTTAGGGTTTAGGGTTTAGGGCATAGGGTTTGTAGGGTTTGCAGGGTTTGTAGGGCTTGCAGAGTTTACAGGGTTTGCAGGGTTTGCAGGGCTTGCAGTTTAGGGTTTCTAGGGTTGAGGGGTTTAGGGTTTACCTGAAGCCTGAACCCTTAACCCCCAGGCCGCGGATTCTCTCCCGGAACCCGATTCTAAGGAAATCAGCCCAGACTCTGAACCCCTAAGCGCATATATAGCACCCCCCCAGTGGTGCCCTGTTGATCCCTTGTTGACTGCTTTTGTTCAAGTATCTCAGGTGCGGTCGCCCCGTTTAAGATCTTTCGGACATCTACCCCAAAACCAGCTCTCGAGCTGATCTATATATATATATATATATACATAAATACACTCAGTACACGCATGAAATCTTGCTGTACGGACCTACATGTTCTGTGACCGTGTGTAGGTCACTCGGCTCGATCTCAGACCTAATCAGCATTTGTGAAGCAATGGTGTTTGCACCAGGCCCTGTCACTAGCGACACACACCGAGTACATACCAGGCAATTTTTTTTGTCCGGGGCTTCGAGTCACATGGCTATAGCTCAAGCTGGCACAAATGAAGTACCGATTCATGGTAGAGGCAGAGCCTCCTCTTGGACAGAAGTGAAGAACGCAACAGCTGCCACGACACACTCCTGTGGCTGCTCGTATGCAAGCATGTGTCCAGCATTCGCGACCTCGACAAGCCTCACCCGGTCCTCAAACTGTCTCTTCAGCTCACGACCATTCTCCACCGGGGCCATTTTGTCCTCCAGACCTTGAACTACCAGCAGCGGAGCCTCGCCACCCCCCCACCACACATCTCGGTCTGGAGCCTTCGCACGTTCGGTCACAGACGGAATCATCCCCGCGGCCTGGGCCTGCAGCACCGACTCCACGAAGTCACGCACACGCGCGTCGCCTGTCGCCGGTGCGAACATGCACGCCTTCACGAGGCGCACGCGCTCCTCCTCGCTCATGGAAGCCTGAGGTGATGTCGCCTCGCCTGCTCGACGGAGTGTCTCTGCGTCGACAGTCGGCCCGTGCAGCCCTCCTGCTGCAAGGAGCACCACACTCCTCACAAGCGGTCCGTATCGTGCAGCGACCAGCCGCATCACCCTGTTGCCACCCGCCCATCCCACCAAGTGGGCCCGCTCTTTTCCCAGCTGTCTCAGAGCGTTAACAACATCCAGTGCGTTACTCTCCATACCGACATTTTCCATGCTTCCGGCCCCTCCTCCGTAGCCTCTGGTGTTCAAAGCAACAACAAAGAATCCTCTGGCAGCAAGCCGGTCAGCAAAGTCTCCGTATCGAGGCATCACAAGACCACCGCCTCCCGCGATACACAAGACCAAGTCGTCTGTCTGCTTTCCCCATGTGAAGCCCGTCAGCGCAGTGCCCTCGCCATCCTCCAAGAAGAGACGAATGGACGTCATCAGATGAAGTGATCTCGCACTAGAGCGTGCGCAGAGCTAAACGTCCTATTTTTGCCCACATGATACCTGCATGCAGAAATGAGGCGACGAGTTGCCGATCGCCACACGCAAGAAGTAACGTACTCTGTCCATTCATGCAATCGTTATTGGGATGTACTCTGCCTACGTCGCCGTTTAAGTGTCTACGGGTGCGTATCGAAAATTTGTTGGATACCTGCCGTACCTGCTCGCATCTCTTCGAGCACTCGGCTTATCGAAGGTGTAGGAGGTCGATTGTCGAGGGCCAATGGTCTAAAGCAGCCGACACAGTCTCACAGGGGGCCACTGGGCCCATTTGAGGGGCCTGCCTTCGACAGTTTCGGGTTTAGGAGGGTTAAGGACTTAGATTCAGATGTAATTATAGGGTTTATATAAGGTTTGTGAAAGGGTGTCCCAGCGTCAGAACGTAAACTTCACCAACACATAAACCTTGCATGCGCCTTTTAAGGTTTAGAGCACAACACACCCTCCTTCCAAGAAGACAACAAAGCGGGGGAAGAGCGTTCCGGATAGAGCTTGCCCTAAAACGGGATTAGGTACAGCAGGAAACCAGGAAACCTGAGGCACTGACAACTCATTCCCAGCGAGGACCTGGGTCTCTTCGTGAGCACTTTCTGTTTAGGGCTCAGGGCTTCAAGTGTCGCAACCTTTTTTCAAACCACCAAGCCCGGGACTTGGGGTTTAGGGGTTCAGGGGTTCAGGGCCATTTTTAGCGTTTAGGATTTTCACAAGGGTTTACAGGGTTTGGGTTTTGGGTTATGTAGAATTTGGGGTTTCGGGTTTAGGGCTTGAAGTTTAGAACGCTTGCGGTTGAGTGCTGTGGCTCAGACAAGTGCTGGTCCAGCTTGTCAAAGGGCACATGGCTCCTCGCGAGCCTGGAGGAAAAGACAGTCGTCTTGTTTCCGAAGCTCTTAACCCTAAACTCAAACCTTGGGGTGTGTCCCCTTATACCAACAGTCCTTCATAGGGATTATCGTACCCCCTAGTATAATCCCCATTACAGGTTAGTATAAGGGCGAACATCCCAACTCAAACCCTTTAACAACCCAGACCCCTGAAAGGGCCTACCCCAAACCCTCCCCGGTCTCAACAAACCCTGACGCAAGTCCTCAGGGCTTTGCAGTTTCACTACTAGGGTTGAAGATTTCAGGGTTTCATGCTTTAGGCGATTCAGCATCCTGCCGGGGGAAACTTGCAGGCTGAGGCGGCCCCAGCTTTCGGGCATTAGGGTCTTACGGGCTGATGGGGTTGAGCTGCGGCGGATATTTGGGGTTTTGGGCTTAGGACTCATCCTCCCAGGGCCTACAAAGCTACAAAGCCTAAAGCCTAAATCCTAAACCTCCACTAAGCTTTAAAACCCTCGAGTTTCGTTTCTCCTTCGGCACGTACCCCAAAACACGACAGCCTCAACCATGAGAAGGCCAATGAAGGCGCGTCGTCCAGAATATTTGCATCAACGTTCCGCCCAAGACTTTTGATACATGCTTGTACATTTAGTTGCTGCACCAGGTCGAAAGACCATGTAAACCCATGGGCAAGACGTCCATACCGGGACTTATCGAAGTCTGAGGATGTAATCCTTGAAGTTCTTCAGGGACACCGCTCGCGCATATTTGCATGGCGTCACCGAGCGTGAGGTCATAGCCGAGGCAAAAGTAGGGTCGTAGTATGGAAGGTAAACGACAAGCATAAAACCAATCCTCCGCAATGTATAAGTCTTGGTCTCGTGGGATTTTCCAGGTCACCCAGCGCTGGCTGCCCCAGTCTCGCCCAAGCACTACCCACTACCATGGATATCCCAAAGGGCCCGGAGGTTCGGCTTTTACTCGAAACCGCCCCTGGAACACTACCCTCAACCCTGAAGCCCTGAGACGCGAAACCTTTGTCACATTCTAAAGTTCGGTCCGACCAGGAATCATCCAGGGGGGTAAAACATTTAGTGCGCAAACCCTAAGGTCTAAAACCGGAACCTCAAAACTCAAAACCTTTGGAACCCAAACCTAAATCCACATTCCTTGACAGCAACCCAGGACATGCTGTGAATCTGTTGAATTCGTCAATGGCAGGCCGTTGCCACCTGAAGAAAAGAAGCAACACAAAAGAAAACCTAAAGTCCTGATCCCAAGCCCATAAACAAGCGGAAGCCCCAAAACCAAACTCCCCTAAAGCAAAAACCCAATCAAGACTCTAACGCCCAACCCCAAACGAAGACTCCCGCGCCTCGCATTGAGCCAGGCGACAGGATCAAAGGCCTCCGAGCTCTGAAAGCAGGTTTTTTGGGTTTAGGGTTTTGGGTTTAGGTTTCAGGGATTTAGGGTTTAGGCTAGGGTTCAAGGGTTAAACCGTCGAGGTTGTTTTTTATGCGGCTGACTCGTTGAAAAGTCGAGGTGCATATGGGGCAATGTAGCAACACTCGTTCCTCCTACAGGTATATGTTAGGATGAAACCCAAAATCAAAAATCCTACACTGCAATGATGAAGGCAAGCACGGCTCTACTGCGTCCGGTATTCCCTCCTAAGCTCGCGACAGTCTTTAGTTAGTTTCAGGTTAAGGTTTCGCCCTTAATTGTCTTTGAAGCGATCAAACCAAGAAAGCTTCCCCCTGCCCAGCATCCGCATCGAACGGAAGTTGCCAGATCAAAGCCCGGTGAGCCCAGCAGTCACCTCTTCCATTCCCTCCCGATGCGAGGAAACTATTAGTTGAAACACGTTGGGCATTCCGTGGCTCTTCTGTGTCAGGATCAGCCACCTCGGAGGTAATGGGTCTCCAAGCAGTGGAGGTATCGTCGCCACCACGCAAGCCAGCTACACCGGAGCATATCAGCCGCTGTTTTGCGAAACTCCTGGACGTCTATCCGAAGCTGCAGAGTGCAGACAGCCTGAGAGAAACAACCAACCCAACTGCTGTAGAGTGCTTAAATAGGTCGTCGTGCAAATCGAACTGCCCATTGGGCCCAAGGGTTCCCTGTGCATGCGGTAGACTTGAACTCCGAATGGAGCCGCAACTGAAAGCGAGCTTGCCAGGGACCCCGAGCCAGCTCTCCGTCCGGGACACGCAAACATTGTCAAGTTTTCACCCGAGCGCAAAAATGGCCAACAGTCAGGGCTTCGAAACTAATCTCGGACATTCGGAATCTCGGACCTCGAAGAACCAAATGACATCAAATGACTGGTATTGTGCAATGCCTTTTCGTATAATTGGCCAACAAAAGAATTAGAACTTCGAACGGCGAATGCACATGCACCCATATCCCAGTGTAAGTGTATACGTCCTTTGCCGTATACGCATAACATACAACCGTCGTCGGTCCACGTCTGGCGTTCCGGAGTCTGAATTTCTGAGTCCTCGGTGTCCTGAGACAATCGGGAAATCGGGAATCTGGAGTCTGCATTCCGGAACTGGAACCCGAACTGGAACTACTGCATCCATGCCCGGAAAGGAAAGATGATTACGTCCCAGTGGCGAGTACAGGCCCAGTCTGGAGTTTAGGCTCTTTAGGGTTTCGGTTTCGGGTAGTCTTGGTCTGGGCCCGCGTTTCAAGCCTCAAACCCTAAACAAAGAAGGAAAAGCCTGAGCAGCCTAGGGCCTAGGTAAATGCCGCTGGCCTCTGTTGGAGAAGCGGAATGGAAGTCCTGCAACAAGGAGGTTTCTCAGAGGCTTCTGGGTTTTCCAGGGCCTGAACCGCCTTAAGCCCTAAACCATTGGGGCATCAGGGTTCCGTAACCCTAAACCCTAAACCCTAAACCCTAAGCCCTAAACCCTAAACCCTAAACCCTAAACCCTAAACCCTAAACCCTAAACCCTGAACCCAACCCTAAACCCTAAACGTAGGGAGACTCAGATGCACGGCGGAGCTTGTAGCCACAGTTGCGTTAGATGGAACTTAAGGAGACATTTACTGTATGGGGGGGGAGGCTAACCATACCGACAGCCCTGCACCAGGGAAGTGTTTTTGATCTGAGGGTCTAACGGTCTAACGTCACGGGGCTTAGGGGGTTATCGGTTATAGGCTTTCAGGGAAACGGGGTTTCAGGGAAACGGGGTTCAGGCAAGCCTGAACCGTCAGAAAGCCCCTGTAGTGCCTAAATATCCAGAACCCAACCCCTAAGCCCTACCTAAAGACCCTAAACCCAGCAAACCTTAAACCCCATAACAAGGCTACAAGCCCTAAACCCTGAAAGCCCTGAAGCCCTGCGCCTCAACAACCAAGCGCTCAGGGCCCTCTGAAGCCATGCCGGGTCCAAGGGGCTTCAGGGCACGAGGCGAAGAGTTATTGAAAGCTCGTGGAGGGATTGTTTAGGGTTTAGGGTTTAGGGCTTCGGGTTTAAGGTTTAGGGTTCAGCTCTGTTGTTTTGGGGGGTGAGAGGGGTGGGCTCGGTGCATGATCTAGGTTGCTCGTGCTGCCGGCTCTAAAGCTGTAGAGTCGTTCTGGGCTGGTTGGGGTGCCAAGCTGCCTGTATCCAGGACTCTTTGCTAACCAACCAACCCTTAAAAATGAGGACCCTCGAAACAAAGTAGAAGAGCTTCTCTCTTCCAGGTTTAGGGCTGGGTGGGCGGGAGGGTTATTGCAAGCCCTAAACCCTAACCCTAAACCCTAAACCCTAAACTCGAACTGCTGGTGGGGCTGAAAGCCCTAAGAGGCCCAAACGAAGCCGGGAGCGGCGACGCTTTCCACGCATGCTGGGGGTTTAGGGTCTAGGGTTTAGGGTTTAGGGTTCAGGGTTTAGGGTTCAGGGTCTTTGGGGTTTCGGTTTGAAGACGTTTCGGGCTTGGGGTTTAGGACTGAGGGTTTCGGGCTGAGGGTTACTCACCGAGCTGGGAACCGAGACGAACTGAACTAAGAGTACACCCTTGCAGTAGGCTTGCTGTCTGAAGGGGATCGGACATGATTACTCTAAACCTGATTACCCTAAACCCTTAACCCTAAACCCTAAACCCTAAATTCAAAGTCAGGGGCCCCAGGGTTGAGGGTCCGAGGTGTCATCTGCGGTGATTTCCGTCCAGGGCGGCTGCAGGCTTAGGGCCTAAAATATCCAGGCTTTTCAGGGGCCTAACACAAAAAGGGTGCCAGTCTTTTGTTGGAATGGAATGTACCACAAAACAGACCCCCCCCCCCCCACCAAAAAAAAACAACAACAGTGCGACCCGGCATCCTTTAACTGTTCGACTCGGTTGGCCCGTACAACCCTCGGAAGACATGTTCGCAAAATGAGAGCCTCCTAAGCTAGGCCAGGGAGAGGATCAACTCGGCCCAAGGGCCTGCCTCGTAGAAGGGGAAGGGCATGTACGAAGACAGGGAGAACCAATTTTCCCCCATGTTTGGTGCATTGACCGACTCCCAACCCTGGGGAACCAAACGAAAAGGAGGGATGTTGAGAGCTGCGAGGCGAGTGCCTTCGACTGCCTGTGCGCCTCGAGTTTCGCAGCTCGTTGGATTAGGGCTGGGGGCTTGAAGCTAGGATGTTAACGCTAAAGTCTAGAACCGTCGCCCTAAACCCTAAACCCTAAAGTCCAATCCGATAAACAGGTAAACCCTAAACCCAGAGTAGCTTTCGGATTTTTAGTTTGGGGGCTTAGGCGTCGAGGTGCTCAGTTCACTGGGTGAAGCCCGATTTTGTCCCAAACAACCAAAAAGCTTAGGGCCGCTAGGATCTGGGGCGAAGCCTAGAGATCGTTTTGCTGTAGGCGGCGCGTGTCGGGCGGTATCAGACGCTTCGCAGCAGTCTGGCACATCTCAGGCTCCACCCTTAAAACCCTCTAGGCCCCAAAGTAACCTGGAAAAAACAGGCACCCCATACACCCTAAACCCTAAAGACCTTATAGACCCGAAACCTTGAAGAGCGGACTCTAAACAAAAAACCCTAGACCTGTTGAAAGGGGCTCAGAAGGAACAAGGGCCTGGGATCTTGAGATTGTGGTGCCCGAGCCCTCGTGCAAACTAGTGACATGAACTGTGGGGTTTAGGGTTTGCGTTCAGGGTTTGGGGTAGGGGCTTCGAGGGAGTACAGGGTCTTGCTCTCAAGGCTCATTTAAAGGTCCTCTTGCCCTCAAAGCAACACCTGTGCAGCTTAGGGTTTAGGGTTTAGGGTTTAGGGTTTAGGGTTTAGGGTTTAGGGTTTAGGGTTTAGGGTTCACCCAAGATTCTAAACCCTTAGCCTTCCAAACTCAAAAGCCATTGGCAACCTTCGAGATGGCCTCGTGCGCGCTTGGATCGGAAAATGGGCACTGGGAATCGTATCCCTTGCAGCGGCTAATATGGGCATTTCCCAACGTAGGATGGTATTTCACAATATCCCGCAAAACAATGTAATCCGCTTTTTTGGAACCCCCACAAAGGGTACCCTTTCTTCGGAAACCCCCATATAGGGGCCTGTTGAACCGGAACTGAAGTTTTAGGATTTAGGGGTTCAAGCGGTTTTGGGTGTAGGGCGGCTTGGCCTATTGAAATAGGATGATGAAAGTAGGAACATTGTGAAGGCTCCCGTATTAGCGGCCAGGCCTAGTGACTGAGCGGCCAGCTATACCTCGCGGTCAGTTTCGTGATCGCGAAGCTTGAAAGGATATCTCTTTGAGACCTTTTGTGGTCGGCATGGACCGTCAGGAAAACCTCTAGCATCCAGCCAAGCCAAGCTCTGCCCTGCCCAATCAGACCACGGTTCCATACGTGACGGTTTTAAATTTTAGGTCTCAGTCTTCTATAGGGATTTGGGTTTGGGGCGTCAAAATAAAGTACCCAGCACCCTAAACCCCAGATATTTGTCAATAAAACGGACAGCCCACGGACAGTTTGTGGGCTTTCTGCAAGGTACTATTAGATGGGTTAGAACTATGTAAGGGGTCTATGATCAACCCATCCAACTGAGACGGTCCTAAACTTTCAACCCTTCATTGGTGGAACTGGCAGGGCCTGCACAGCGACGAGCACCTCGTCGCGCTTTTCGCTGACCGTCGCAAAATGCAGTGCAGGGCTCTCGTGCGCTTGTGACGCGTGGGGCTTCGGGTTTAGCTTAGGGTTTAGAAGTTTAGGGCCCTGGATCTTAGATCTAAGGAACCCCCAGCGTAAGCCTGTAATCTCAAGAGCAGCATCACTCCCCTGGACCTAAATGTTTGTGGAAGGGGCTTCGGGCTCCCTTGCAGCGGCAAGCTTGGGTACCAAACCCAGAGGATCCAAAATGCCCAAAGTAGGTATCAGTAGACTTTCGACCCCAAGGTACGTGTGATCTGGAAACTTGGGGTCCTAACCCTAAGCTCTGAACAACACCGAAAATACTATTGCCCTGATTCCTACTGAACTTGTGATCCACGAGTTGCAGGGGCTGAGGCGAAGATTTGGCCACAGTAGACCCTAAAGCCTAAAGCCCTACACCCTAACCCTCCCTCCCATTCAATCGCAAGCCCTAAGTGTTCCATAGGGTGTTGGTTGGCAGGACTGGGACGCGGAGCCCTGATTCCTGGAAAATAACAAGGCACCTGTGAGTGCGAAAATGGATGAAAATGGGCAGTTGGTGCTGCGGACACGCCCGAAGATCGTGCGATCTAAGCCTAGGGCTCAGGGTTGGGTATGGGGTATAGGGTTTAGTGCCTGAGGTTCCATTGAAACCCACAAGCCCCGAAACTTTGGCACAAAGCTTGAAAGGTGAACTCATGGGACTTACACTAACACCTTGAACTCCTGCACTCCCCATCTAAAGTACACATGAGCACAAACAAACACACACACACACACACATCGGAGTCTTGAAAGTCAATCGCATGCCCTCACACTCACATCTGCGGCCGATATCAAAGGCCAGACTCAGACCCCCAAGGAACCCTGCCACAGCCACTGTTCATGCCAGAGATGGGGGCTCTAAACTCAAAAGGCCCTATAAACCCTAAACCCCCGACCGGGGCAAATAAATTTTGACCGCCAGGAGACGATGACGGGCACAACCCAAACTGGGACAGAAAACGAAGACCTGCGATCCAGGAGGACGAGTTTGGAGCAAAATAACATTGTGGAGAAGTGATGCCAGCACTAGTAACTAATACACATACTCAGACGCTTACGAATGCTGATTCAAAATGTGTTATGCTCTCGCGGGCACACAAAAGAGGGACTAGGGCTGAGGGTTCAGAGACTTCGGCCCTCTGATGCTAACCTACGCCAGATGCGCTCGCTGCAGATTTTCGGATGTGATGAACTGTTAGGCAGCAAGCGGCAAGCCGTATTTGGCAAGCCACCACGCCCTTGCCAAACACGCGGATGGCGGGGAGGGCCGCATTGAGGTGTAGCAGATTCGCATGGTTTAGGCTTCAGGGCCGTTGATGGACGGATCATGGTCAGCGCTTCTCCGGGTGCCAGGGTGTGTGTGTGTGTGTGCACTTTTGGGGTACCTATTGGAAAACGGACACTTCTAATTACTTAGAGTACACCAAGAGGGGCCATAAGTTGGGCCCGCGCTCCACCCGCGGGAGAATCCTTTTTCAAACATAAAGCCAACAGAAAAGAGCAGCTTGAAAAGCGCTCCGCCTGTGCTGGCCGTGCATATGTCAAAAGCCAAGACACCCAAACCTTCAACGTGCAACCTAACATCATACCGCCGTAACCCTCAAACCCTTTAAGTCGTCTCTGCCAAAGCCCCCCTCTCCCCCAACCTGCGACCTGTGTCGGCTCTGAAGCACACAGCGATGAGCCCTGTCGCCACACCGATCCGCTCAGGACCTTGGGGTTCAGGGTTCAGGGCTTAGGGTCTGGAAGGTGTTGTTTCCCAAGTCTGGCCGGGGCCCTAAGGCAATTCTGGGAGGTCAAGCTGCCGAAATCCGACGGCGTGTGCCGGCAAGCAGTGATTATGTGAACATTTGCCTTGTGGGGGTCCTCAGGGGAAGCGGAACCTATGAGGGGGAAACGCTTCGTCGCAAAGAAGTGCATCATGGTGCATCTTTTTCTAAAACTCCGAAGAAACCTCAAGGAATTTCGAACGACAACAGCGCTAGTTAACTCCCCATGCTAGAAACAAATTTTTCCAGTACCCTAAGAATGGCAGAGGCAGTTTTAGTGTTTCACTGGAGCCTAACCCTAAGCAAGAAAACGCGAACATTACTGGGCGTCCTTGTCTTGACCTCGGAAGCCCAAGATTAAGGGGTACTTAGGGCTGAGATGACAGCCATTCGGGCTTATAGGCCAAAGCCTAGCTGCTAAGCCCTTGGCCCCAACGCCTAAACCCTGAAGCCCGGGTACGGCTTCAAGGTCCAGGCCTCCACGACCGGCTGGACAGGAACTGAGCCTGGAGTTGCTCACGGCGCTCCTGCGGAGGTGTGCGACGACGCAGGACACTGGGGAGTGGTCTTGGAGTGATCCTGCTGTCTTGACATGCTCTCTTTCGACATGAAAACTTGGCTAGGCTTCTATAGATAACTTGCTCCAGTTGGCGTTGGTGAGGTCTGTGAATCTGGATGTCCTGGGTGTGGGATTTAAGTGCTATCTTCATGCGGAGCTCTTGCAAATCCACCCCTTGGCTACTTGCAAAGATTTGGATCCTGCAGATTGCGGGGTCAAATTGTCGGAAACTCGCATTTGGTGGTTGTGCGCCTTGCGGTGCGTGTTTGAGCATCAGGTGTGACATGTACAGCATGGCTTGGCAGCATGTGGAGCACGTGCTTGCGAAACATGGTTTTCAATCGGTGACATGCGCAGCATGGTGCGCAGCAGTAAGATGCAATCTTGTCTGACAATTTTGCAGAGCGGAGAGAACCTGGTATCTGGCACAGCACTTCACCCGGCATTAGGTGGGTGTCTGCAACACCTGGGCTACACGATTCCCAAACAAACTACCTTCGACAGCGTTTCGAAAACGGATTACGTCGGCACAGCCAGCCTTTAACATGTCCAACATCGAAGCTACAACATTACCATAACAGCCCGGAAGATTCATACCATTCATGTAGCACATCATTCAATGACATCTACCTCAACATGGCCCACAGCGTGCAGAAGTGTACTGGCATCCATTAAACCAATGAAGGTCTGTGTGTGCGCGTGTGTGTACAAGCCTGTGCTCCCCTGCACCTCGTTACACCCTTTTCTAAATAGGCAGAGGGCATAGTCTAATCGATTCTGCAGAGGTGGCCCGATCAACCAGACGAGGAGAACCGCGCGCAATGCTGCGGGGGATATTGACTTCCCCCTGAACCCTAGAAACCCAAAAAACCCTTAACCCCGAAACCCCCCCCCCTGGCCTGCTTCGCCTTAGCGTACCGGTTCTTCCGCAAGCCCTTTCGCTCCTGCTGGGTTTGGCGGGAAAGGGGGCCGTGGACCTCGAACCGTAAACCTGTAAAATGCCCGAGGCTGCGGGTTTAGGGTTAAACCCTAAACCCTCCAAAGGAGTTGATTCTGCTATAAACCCAAGGCCCTGAACCGCCCTATACCACCCAGACAGATGTGTGGAAGGACTCCCCCTAAAGCAGACTAAACCCTAAACACTGTTGTTTTGGGCCGGCTCAGGATTTGAGGTATTCTTGTAAGTAAAGTAGATGCTTTGCGTCGCAGTTTTCTTACGTGGCACAGTTCCTGCAATGAGATCATATCCTGGGAGTCTGTGCTACCCGCTTGCCTCCTATGACCAAAATGGGGCCATAGCCCTTTATTCAGATCAGCTATAGGTGACTTCTAAGTGTGTCTGAGAGCAGGGGTGACAGGCGCCTGACCTTCTCGACTTTGCTCTGGGAGCATCTTGGGAACCCTGAATCACAATATAATGATCTTTACTATCATCCCTAAACCCTAAACCCATTATACACCTTAAGCCATGACAGCCCTATAGAGCCTAACGCGGGTCCTTCTTTCTTCGCTCTGCCAGGGTTCCTGGCACGGACTCGATGAGTCCGTCAATGCCGGTGTAATGCCTCGGATCTGAGGTTTGCAGGGTTTGGGAGTTTAGGGTTTGGGGTTTACGGCTTGGGGTTTAGGAGGTAATGCCTCAGGCGCGGGGTGGCTGGAAGGGGAAACCAATCCTTCAAGGAACAAGACAATGAACACTTCCTCAACTCCATCAAGCCGGATTACAAGCCCCCCTCCAAGCTTTGGACCTTGTCCACAAGCTTTGGTGGTTAAGGCTGGAGGGGACACAGGGGGGGGGGGGGGGGGGGGGGGGGGGGGGGTAGACACCAGCATCCAACTTCGGACATCACAGAGACCTGAGCCACAAAAGCGTGTGCACCTGGCAACCCCAAGCCTCACGATGTGGGCATTTCCCAAGATTGGGGGCACCCGTTAGTCTAGGAACCCCTGACAGGGCACAACTGGAAACCGAAACTTCCCACGACGGGTGCCAGTTTTGTTTTAATGGGGCTTGGGGCTTACGGGCGGGGCTTGTTTGTGTTTTTGTTTGCTGGGGGGTCAGGCTCCCTGTGTACAGCCCCGGCATATTGAAGGCTCATACAAGGGAATACAAGGAAAGTACTTCCTAAATTCCCTAGTAAGAACCGCAACCCCGAACCAAAGATAGGCGCCTGACGCCGCCTAACGAGAATGCACACTTCGGGTTTGGGCTTGAAGGATTCCGGTTGTGCAATGGGCTTTTTGGCTCTGAGGCTTACGCTTTGGCAAGGGAGCTACACAGGGAGTGCAGGGGGATACATAGTAGTGGTAGACATCCTGGTAGTCACATGGCCTCCTGCGTTAAGCCCCTGGCGACTCGATCTTCTGTCGGAGGTCCTGGTTGCTGTCCATGTAGAAGCGGAAGTCGCCCTGGCCGAGTCTTACAAAGGGGGGGGGGGCCTAAGATCCTAAGCCTTAGGGCATCCAGGCGTTCAGGACCAAGCCCTAAACCCCAGAAAGCTTGATTCCAGGGCTTAGGGTGCCTAGAAACCGTCAAGGCTTTAAGGGACCTTAGCGCTCCCGGGCCCAATCCCTGAGCTCAAATTGGTCTCACTTTTTTGTCCATCCCTCCTACATAGACCCAAGCGTAACGTAAGAATAAAGAGAGTGCACTTTTGGTTTAAAAGGGCTTATGGAGGGAGCCTGAACCCTAAAAAGGCAAGAAGGGCCTACTCTGCGTCCTAGTAGGCTAGAGTGCCAACAAGGGCCCATGATCTTGATCTCCCCTCAACAACAGCGGGTTAGAATGATTTCCGAGCTTTCGGAGGAAGCGTCCAGGAAGCCCAAAAGCCCCATGAGCCTCAGGCGTTTAAGGGTTAGGGTTTGGGAGCTTTGGGGTTATTGGGGTTTGCCCTAAACCCTAAACCCTAAACCCTAAACCCTAAACCCTAAACCCTAAACCCTAAACCCTAAACCCTAAACCCTAAACCCTAAACCCTAAACGGCAACTCATGCACAAGGCGCGTCGTAGGTCTTCACATCGCCTTGGCTCCGTCGCAACGTGCAAGATCCCAACCCTAAACCCCCCAAACCGAAAATCTTGGCATAAGGTTCTGGAAGGATGTTGAGATCCCCATATCACGCCCACCCTTGAGGGCTCCTTGGCGCCCTTACTTACTGGCTGAGCAAGCAAGGCTTCAGTGCACTGACGATGTAGGTACTTGGTAGCCGTCTTGTGGCCATTTACTGATTAGGGCACCTTTTTTGGGGTTAGTTCCTTTATGTAAGGGAACCATGAACGAAACAAAGGGGCCAAAGGGCACCATTGGGCTACCAAGGGTATCCAGGGTGTAGGGTTGAGGATTTCACGGGCAGTTTCGTTACATGCTTCAAAGGGGACCCGTATATACCCCTTGTAAGGTTGCACCGGCTGTAGTGTGTGAGGCCCCGCCCCCCACCCCCCCCCGCCCCCTAGCGGAATGGGGAGGAGTTTAAATAAGTCTCAAAGGTGCAGCGATGCTCGGCAATTGCAAAACCCTCAAGAGCCCCAGATCATCTTAGGAATCAGGTTAGGGTTTAGGGTTTAGGGTTTAGGGTTTAGGGTTTAGGGTTTAGGGTTTAGGGTTTAGGGTTTAAGGTTTAGGATTTAGGGTTTTGCAAAGCCTGCTCGGACACTTATGACTTATGAGGAAGTGCCTTTTGCAGATGTGAAGTCCAAGGGGAAACAGCGTCTGCCACCCGCAAGCAACAAGTACTCGGGAAGCAGGCGACACACACAACAGCTGCTGCGAGATTCCATTAAACCCTAAACCCTCAATTCTAAAACCTGAAAACCTAGAACCCAAACCCTGCAACCCTGAAACCCTAAAACCTTAGACCACGAACTCGAAGAGTCGGACTGCAATGTAAAAGCTACAACCCCAACACTCCCTGAAGGACCCCCCTTCCGTGTAGAGGGCACATCGAGTTCACAGGGCCTCTTGGGGGGTTTGGGATTTAGGGTTTAGGGGGGGTTGAGTAGCCCCCCACCCCTCCAATGTGCTGCTCGGAGGCCATTTTCAATCTCGACCTGACGGGGGCAAGCGAGCATTGAAGGGAGCTGTGGTCCAAGTTCTCCAGGTCCCTCGAAGGACCAAAGGACTTTCACATGCTTATATCCACAACTGGTCCATATTTGCGATGTTGGGGGGAGGCGGGGGGGGGGGGGGGTCATCTTCATAGCAAGTGCTTTCATCTCCCTGTGTGGTTTAAAGCGTAAACCTGGGTGCTGCCGGGTGGCAATCTTCTTGCAGGTCTGGCTCAAGAACCACCTGCCACGAGGTATGCAGAGTAGAGGTTTTAGGGCTTAGGGTTTAGGGAGATCAGCATCTAGTAGTTCAGGGTGCTTGGGGTCTCAGAATTTGCGCGGCGTTGTCCTCTGTCTCTCTTTTTCTCCCTGTTTTGTGTTCCCTCTTTCCCTCTCAGGCTCTCGTCTCGGGTCTCCTCCACGAGAATTAGGCGGTTCAAGGCCTGCACCAATCTATATGATAAGAGGCACAAAGCCCTGAGCTGCTGAGTTTTTCGGCCGGGGCCCCCTCCACTCTAAGTACTCCGAAGCCTTCGACGTCGAAGTTCTCCGGACATCTGAAACCCTATAGGGTTTGGAGGTTGCAGTTCGGATGAACCCCTAAACTCACCACCCTACAAACCCTAAGCCCTAAAACCCACGGTAACAGCCCCGAGTTCGACGCCCAAGCTTCACAGGGGTGCTTGCGGCATCGTACAGGGCACTCTAGGGAGGTCAAGGTACGTGTGTGCGGGTCGATCTTAAGGTCTCACATGGGCAGCTTTTTAAGGGTTCTTATGGGTTTCGGAGGGGAACTACCCGGATTGTTTCTTTAGGAGGGGCGGAAACAAGCATTTTGATCAACTACCATATCTGTCAATTGCTCCCCCTAAACCCGAAACCGGTGTGGAGGCCATCTTCTTGCTCGCTGCGTTGGCGGCCGGGTGAGGATCAGTGCCCGCCGCTTGCGGCTCAGGGGGGGCCGAGGGCGCACGCGGTGGAGCAGATGCTCCTGGGGTTGAAGGGTTCCCCAAAGAGTCCATGTACCTAAGTAGGGAATACTTGGGTCTTAAAGTACTTCCTATACAAAGCCTTTGGGGCCAAGTATATAATAATAAGGTACATGTCCATGTACCTAAATAGGGAATACTTGGGCCTCAAAGTACTTCCTATATAAAGCCTTTGGGGCCCAAGTGTATAATAATAATAAGGTACATGGACCCTTAAGGGTTTGGGGTTTTTGCACCGGGCTTTCTTGCAGGGGAGTTTGCAAAAATGGCCAGCTTCGAAAGGTTGACGCAGCCTGAATTCATATTTGAGGGGCCGTAGTATAAGAAGACCCAAACAGAACCCTATCTCAGACTGACTGACCATCGGTGGTTCCATACGGGCTCTTAAGTCGCGCAATGACAACATCTCGAGCAGCAAGGCAAAGTCACAACCTTTGAGCTCCCCTTAGCTGTACTACCTTTAGAACTTAGAACATTCAAAACAATCAATAACTTTAAATTTTCCTGGGGTTGCATGTAAATGAAACTAAAAGTAATTTCAAAAGGGCTATAGTTTGTGCTTTAGGCTTTAGCTTCAGCTTCAGGAATCAAAACCATTGCAGCCCAGAGTCTAGAAGCGCTTGTTCACTGGTTCCTCAGGTGAAGGCGCGCGATCCAGCAATCCGACGTTATGTCCTATGAACCCTAACCCCTAGATCCCAAAGCCTAAATCCGAAAACGTTAAAACCTGAACCCAGCACATGCAAGCCCTAAACTCAAAAGTCTTAGGGTTTTGGGGCTTAATGTTTGCGGTTTCGGGGTTCTTTTAAGGGCTGAGGGTTTAAGGGTTTGGTTTGGGCTATTTAGTAATCCCAACCTCTCAGAAGATGGACCCGAGGACTATCACAAAAAGGTCCACGGCACGTACCCGCCCGTGGAACAAACCAAGTGAGACATGTGCGGGACAGTGGCAGGCGTAGCACTTGCAGGACATCGCGGCAAAAACCGGGTCTTGGCTATCGCTACCGAACTAATTACTTGGTTATTGCAGGCCGTGCTTTCTTGTCTGTCGGCGAGTCTTCGGACCTGTGTGGCTCGCTTGTTCACAGCAAGCCGTGGAAAGAACGAACGAGCAACAACGCTGTAAATACCTGCGTTTTGGGCGGCACTTTCACAGATGCATGGACGCTTATGACCAGCACGTGTTGTTCCGACATCCTTGCGCAGTATGTTGCACAAAGAGGCAAGAATGCTGTAGCTACGAATGGTTTGGGCACGTTCGCAGCAGGCATGCACGCTTGTGAGAGCGCTCTTTTGCACAATTGACAAACGACTTGCGCAGTATGTGCACAGAGCGAAAAACGCTGCAAATAACGGTGCTTGGACTATCACCTCCCCCTCTCCCCTCCCTCCAAAAACCAGGAAAAATCAGGAAACACTGCTACGGGCGGCTACGCGTCGCGGGCCAACTACTAGCAGGGTCCGTGGGGGTGGGAACCAAGCAACCCATTGATAAACAATTCTCGCGAAATGTTCTTACCTGCACGGATATCGACATTGCCCACAACCTACACCTGCGGTAACAGGAAGGGGCTGATTATCGAGACCAAGCGCAGACCTTACAACCCAAGCCTCCCCAACCCCAAAACGCAAGCCCTAAACCACCAATCTCTTAAAAGTCCTGGGTCGGGTCCTAAGCCATAATTTGTGGTTTAGGGCTTCCAAACCCTAAACCTCTGAACGCCCGTAACCAAATAGATCAGAGCGTCGCAGGGCTATCGCCGCCTTCTCGCGGGCGGCTGCCGCCGCCCAGCGCCGGCGGAGCGCTTCGGCCTGTGTGAGCTCATGGAAGAGGGTTTAGGGCTTTGTAGGGTTGTTGGGATGTTCCCCCGTATACTAGCAGTCCTTTTTAGGGATTACAGTACCCCCCTATTGTAATCCCTGCTAAGGACTGTTAGTATAAGGGCAAAACATGAGTTATATGGGTAGTCCGCTAAACTAGGCTGCCTTTTGGGGCCCTTCTGTGAAGGGTGCTGTACATTTTTTAGGATCCTAATTGAGAGAACTACGCATACACGGATTATAGGCACTAGGGTTGGAAAGGGCATCTCTTCCGAGCCCCTGAAGACCCTCACCCCTCAGAACACTTAATTGCCACCCCTGCTTGACCGACCCCCAAAACCCCTGGACCCGGAAGGAAAACAGATTCTGGATTCTTGGGGGGGGGGTTGTTGGCTTCCTGCCGCGCCCGGACATTCCCAAAGCCCAAAGCCCAAACCCTAAACCTGACACCCAAAACAACCCCCAAACCCGAAAAAAAAACCTTTGCCCTGAAACCCCTATCACCCCCTGAACCCCACCTCTTCTGGCTTGGGATACGCGGCGGCCCGACGGCGCAGCGCCGCGCGCAGCACGCCACGCGTCGCACTTGTGGTGAGGAGGTGCGGCTCCGAAGCGCGCCTTGCACTCGCCGGGGATCAGGGCCCCTTCTTTATAGAGTGGCTTATATGAAGGCAACTATTCTGGCACGGTAGAGGAGTTGAGGCTTGAATGGGTTTGGGCTTTATAGGGTGTAGGGAGTATGGCTTTATTGGGTCTACAGTCTAGACGGTCCGGGCCAACTCTTTTTATGTTCGAGAAAACAGCACGCCCAGGACCTCTAATTTTTTAACGCCATAAAGGCAAAAGCCCGGAGACCAGCAACTTGGCGCTCGCTAAGCCTCGAATCCACTGAACTCCATACGATTTAAACCCCTAAAGCCCCAAGGTCCACAAGTAGGGGAGATAGACCCTCTGAATAAGGTCCTTGTTTAAGAGAGCCAGAAGAGAGTTAAGAAGGGCTCCCTTTCAAGGGTCCCCCTTATCCTACCTAGGATACAGCCCCTGAAGCCCTCGGCCTCTGCAGCCAGCGCCTCAGACGCCTTGGAGTCCAAGCACGCGCCCGGTGCAGCGCCGGCCTGCGAAGGCTCAACACCTGGGCACGGAGGATCTGGGGTTTAGGGTTTAGGGTTTGGGGTTTAGGGTTTTTAGGGTTTAGAATTTAGGGTTTAGGGCTGGGGGGTAAGCAAACCCTAAAGCATCCGAAACCCGAGGAGCCAAAGTTGATCTTTCAGGATGGGCTTTATGGCTTGGGGGTGGAGTGGGTTCAGGGTCTATAGGGTTCTCAGATGCGTGTGGAAGGACACGCCGGAGTCCCCATCGTCAAAATCCAGCCTGAACTACAGAAGACTACCCCAACCACTAAGCCCCAAACGCAACGCCCCAGCATCGTTGAAAACAGAGGTTAATAACCTGTAGTAAGACGCTGCAAGCTTGCGACAAGGGGAGTTGTGCAAATGGAAGGACCCTTCTTGCCTTCTTGGGTCTCTATCATAGGAGAACTCCTTATAGTTAGGGATACAAAAAGGGGCCCAATAAACAGGTGAAATCCGCACGTATCCCTGGCATCGTAGGACGTCCATCTGAACTTCAACTCGCACCCCATTTTCGTGTTGCGTTGGTGCTGGTGCTTCCTGGGATTCTGAGACCCTTTCGGGAACTTCCGGCCCAACAGCACACCGAGGCACGGCGAGCAGCGTCCGCAAAGCCTTCGGAAGGCGTCCCCGGCCGAGCTCATAAAAGGTGGCCAGTCCTCCACGTTAGGGTTTGTAGGGTTTAGGGAAAAGGGTTTAGGGTTCAGGGTTCTAGGGTTTAGGGTCTACTTGGAGGTTCATTGGTAGTTATTGATGGGGACTGAGACGTGTTATCGCCAAATGGGTTACCTGTTAGTACTGCCATTACCTCTGGGCCCGCAACATTAAAACCAACAACAACAACAAAACATATACCACTGTTTGGAGTTGATTGGGGATCGCGGCTTGACCCTAAACCCTAGATCTCCTCGGATTCAATCCACACAGGTTCAAACCTTGGGGCCGGCATTACGTAAATAATTCCCCCACATCCCAGCTGTTGTCAGGCCTTCGTTTCGGCTCATGCCGCCCTCCGCGCCCCCACTGCCTGAATCAGAAGCTGACACCCCTACTCCTTAGGTTAAGTCCATGTAGGCGCTGGGGCCTTGGCTCAGCAAGCTTCCTACTACGTGGTTGCTCTGGTTGGGGTCACAGCGTCACTACAGGGTCGAGCCGGGGTTGAAGCATTGAAGCCTCACGGAAGACTGGGTGTAAAAATCTAGTAGTCCTTAAGAAGAATGCAGAAGAAGGGCATGTTCAGCTGAAACACGCGGAGACGATTACAGAGCCATGAGAGGGTCGCAAAAACATGAAGTGAAGGCAACGAACGTGGTATTCGCCTTTGCCCAAGTGTGCCTGAGATACTGCCGGGATTGCATGGGATTGCCTTGCTTGTTGAGAAAAGCTCGAGACTCAGCTGAGCTCAAATCCAGAGTCAACTTCAGAATGGTGTGTATGAGATGTAGATAGATGCGTCGAAGTCCTTGGTCCTGAGCTTGTAGGGGCAGTATCTGGCTGAACTTAAATCCCTCAGGTTGGGATGTTCCCCCTTATACTAGAATAGGGATTATAGTACCCCCTATTATGATCCCAAATTAAGGACTGTTAGTATAAAGGGGAACATCCCAACCCTCAAACCTCAGAGTCGGCACTATTTCTGCCTTCATCCGACTCCTCTTCACTGCTCTCCGCCTCGCAAGCCGCATATATAAGTTCGGGTCCAGCCCTGGGGGTCTAGGGGTAGGGGTGGAGCTAAGCCTTGGGGCCTTGTGGCCAGGGGGTGGGGCGGGGCGGGGGGTGGGGTGGAGGGTGGCTGGGGGGGGGGGGGGGGGGTTGGGGTCTGGCTTAGCCTCAGTCAGCTTTCAAATAAAATTCTGATGCTAAAGTATTCTTGGGATGCCCGGGGATCCTTTCTGTAAAGAATCATGCTTCGACTTGGCAAGGGAACGCTGCGTTAACTGCAAAAGCAACAAGATAAATCAAAAAAAAGAAGCCAACGACGTGGAGACGTGTGTTTTCGATCGGGCGAATTTAGGGTTTAGGGCTGATCTAACTTGTTGGCCCTTGAGGGCGCACCAGCTGGTAAGGAGACTGTTTCGCATGAGAGGCCCACAGTTTCGACCAAGCCCCCCTCCCTGACTGGTGAGCCTCATATACAGGAAGTGAGTATCTGAGTGTATTCCGACTGTTGGAGGTCTACATATCAGTCTAGTGAACCGCAAACCCCATACCCAGAACCCGACAACGAAGGGAACTCGGTTCCTGTGGAAGCAGGTAGGCGTGGGTTCAGGGATTCGAAATCACACAACCCAAGCTTTGGAAGTCAAAACCTTTGGAAGGTTCTTGGTATATACCGCACCCCCTGCTACGCTTCCCAGGCAACTCCCCTAGGCCCCAAACCCAACCCTAGACCCTCAACCCCTAAACCCTACAACTCTACACCCCAAAAGCCTCAACCCTCAAACCAAGAACCCTAAAACCTAAACACCAAAACCTTAAACAAACCCCTAGAACCCCAAATCCTGAAAGCCCTATTAACCCTAAAGCTCCTAACTAAAAGCCTAAAACCCCCAGAGCCCTAGAGCCCGAATGCCCGAAAACCGAAAGCCCTGACCCGAAACATCTCAAAAAACCCTAGAACCCCAGAACCCGAAAACCCTAAACCCTAAAACCAACAACCCAAAAAAAATCACATGAACCCTACAAACCGCAACAAAAACCCCGAAAACAACAAAAACCCACAAAAACCCACAAAAACCCGTTAAGCCCCCAAGAGTCGCCCCCGCCTGGGTGAGGCCCAGCATGGCCGCCCGCTCTGCTGCAAACCGCAGCTGGGGCTCGAAGCGGCGTCCAGCCTAGGGTTTGGGGTTTAGGGTTTAGGGTTCCCAGGGTTTAGGATGCATAGGGTTTAGGGTTTAGGGTTTAGGGTTTAGGGTTTAGGGTTTAGGGTTTAGGGTTTAGGGTTTAGGTTCCCATACTTTCGGGCTTAGACCCCAAAACCCACACGCTCAGGCACCCACCAGCATGCTTCGTGGGAGCGTTACGCTGTTGAAGGCGTTCTGCTCCAGGAGGAAGCCGTAGTCTGCAGAGAGAAGGTAGGGTTCGGGGTTTAGGGTTTAGGGTTTAAAGGGTTTAGGGTTTAAAGGGTTTAGGGTTTAAAGGGTTTAGGGTTTAAAGGGTTAAAGGGTTTAGGGTTTAGGGCGTTTAGGGTTCAAGGGCTCGGGAATAGGGTTTAGGATTTATGGCGCTTAGGGCTTAAAAGCTTTACGGCTCCAAAGGTATCGCCTTATATGGCTTAAGTAGGATTTCGAAGCTTAGCGGCTGTGAGCTTCTGGGATGTTGCGTTCGGGTCATTGGACTTGAACTTTAAGAGTCTAGGAGTCTCTGTAGGGCCTTCAGGATTTCGGAAACTCATGCTTAGGCCTGGATATGGTCAGCTAAACAAAGAGTGGACTCTTGTCGGGTCTCGGTTATTGTACGGGCTTCTAACAATTCTAACTATAGGGCGGGCATATTTTAGAGAACTGGCCATCTGCGGTGTCAAAGGGCTAGTTTTTGCCACCGAGAAGGGACATATGGCGGAAGTTCTTGTGCCTCTAACCCAGTGTAGGACCCTAAACCCTAAACCCCTTCCAGTGGGCTCGGGGCTTGTAGCTTGTGGTGGGCTGCGCCTTGAAGCAGCTTGTCATTGGAGAATTCCCCGTAGGTATTGAAGACCTCTGTGTCTGCGGGGATCTCCTTAGAGTTGTCAAAATCCATGGCTTCACAAGAATTGGGGTCTCCCCTTTAAGGTTGAGGGTTTCGGGTTAAGGGTTATACAGAATGCTGATACGTCCTAACCCGACAACGTGAACCCCCTCAAGGAGGGTTGGGCCGCGTGACCGACGGCACCGGGCTTTAGGGAGTAGAGTTCAGGCTTTAGTGGTTTGGTGCAGGTTTCAGAAGGACATTTTGGAGCCGAAGAAGCTTTTTCCAAGACTGACGGTTCAGCTGAAAAGAAAAGCTACCTTCGACGGGCACGCCGCAGTGTGATGACTTTGTCATTATATCTGTAATACATACATACATACATACATATTTTCATATAACCGGTATATAGCTGAGATCATGATGAGTATAAGTATCAAAAAATGGTCATCGGAACATGTACACATGCCACTCATGCAGGTAACGTCCACGAGAATGGGGAAGAGCGGGGCCGCCGGGGCTTAGCACAAAAATTGTAAGACCTGCTTCCAAAGCCTTTCCACAGCTTCTGAGGCATCGTTTTTGTTGGGAGCTTCTCAAGGCCTCATCAGGGCCTGCTGAGCCTGCTGCTGCTCTTGGGCCTGTGAGGATCTTGGTTTTTGGCTTTAGGAAGCCGTTTGGGGGACATTCCACGTCTGTACATGAAACGATCAATGTACCAGGGAGGCTGCGCCCCTAAAGCGGGTTTGAGGGGCTTGGCATGTGTGATCTTTCCCGAATACCCAACTATGGGGGTACCACTTTATACTTCCCGAAATATCGTAGAATCCTACAATCCACCAAAAAGGACCCCTATCTTGGGGGAGTCCCCATGCTGGGCCTTTCGAGTCCCGCTGATGCGTTATTTCCAGACATTAGAGTTGAGGGTATCACCCAGGGCCCACCATGTAAATCCGTTCCACCTCGCCCAATTCCTGAAGGGGGGTTTCGGGTTTAGGGTTGTAGGGTTTAGGAGCTAGACATCCCCAAAAGTCCAACCCCTTTAACCCCTAGCCTTGAACAAGTGCAAAGCTGGCATGAAAATCCAAAATGTGCATCAATAATTTTCAACCCATATAAACCCGATAGAACCTCTTTCATTTCTGGTTTGGATATGTTGACTGGGAGCTTAAGCATAATTTGGTTGGGATGCAAGAACTTTTGACTTTACAATTTCACAAGTTAGGCAAGGAAAAAACCGCGGAACTTTAGGAGGACCTAGAAGTATGGGAGAGAGAAAAGACATCAACAAATCAATATATGCGTATCAGAATAAGATCTGGAGATCAGGCGTTTAGAGGTGTCGAGGCCCTAAGTGCCGAAACCCTCAGCCTAAAACCTCGCAAGCCCAAAACCTACCAGGTCCTAGGCAAGCAATGCCAGCGGAGAGTCCGTCAAGACGTAGATCATCAGCTGACCGCCAGGGCCTGTGCCCGACTTTGGCCGGACCTGGGCCCCAGGAGCTTTGGGTTTAAGACGAAAGCAGGGTTTAGGGTTTAGGGTTCAGGATTTAGGGTTCAGGATTTAGGGTTCAGGATTTAGGGTTTTATATGCCTTGGGGTTCAGGGAGGGTTTAGGAGGGGTAAGGGCTCCAGCCCTGAGTTCCGAAGAACCACATGAAAGACTCCCGAAGCCCTAAACCCCAAACCTTAAACCCTAAACCCGAAGCCCTGAGCCCTAAACTTTCCAAAGCATGAAAACCATCTACTATCCCCAAGTGTCCTTCTGAGCAGAGGCACCGGAGGATCGCAACAACACAAGCCGGAGCCTCCGAAAGCCCCCAAGAAGGGTTGGTTTAAGGTTTAGTGTTAAGGGTTTGCGGTTTAGGGTTTGGAGTTTGGGGTTTAGGGTCCTCGAACTCCTAACCTCGCAACCCTAAACCCTCAAGAGCAGACCCCTTTGCAAAGAGGCCTGGCATTTCCGCTTCGCACCTCCAAATGGGCTGCTGCATATCTAAAGATGTGGCACTTAGGGCTTTGTAGTGAGGAGGTTTATAGGGTTTCGGGAATCAGGGGTTTGCAGTGCGGAGGCCTGGGGCAATTCAGCATAGTTAAGGTGCCAGAAAAAGTTCCGCACGCGGTTCTGCGATCTTGAGCCCTGCTGGATTGAACAACTCTGGACAGCGAGGTGATGAAGACCATACCGAACAAAAAAGAAAGCATCAGACCTTGTGCGATGGAATTGTGCAGCAAAGTTCGCTAGGTTCCCCTGTAGTACAGGTATCGCCATTCATTCCCCTTGTGGTGTCCTACTTGCCGATCCTGATGAATTGCCTGGAGTCCAGTGTTGCATGTAGTGTTCAGGTCGTAGGCTTTGAAGCAACATCTCGCCACCATCCCTTAACACAACTGCATCACAAAATGCACATCTTCAACGAGTTTGTGCATCATCGACACATCGAAGGGTGAATTCCCGTGATGTAGACACTGGACTATGTGGAGACATCGCAACACGTCATTAGGGTTTAGGGTTTAGGATATAGGGCACAAAGTTTCTGTCCTTAGAGATCAACCTTTCAGGCGGTGGCTGTGCTCTGCCTTCTGAAACCATGGTGCTCTCCGCGAGCGCTATCTGCCTGACATGTGGGCACAGCGGTGGTAAAGCCAAAACCTGAAACCCCAAACCCTGAACCCTGCGCTTTTGGCACGGGGTCGCCAACATCCTGCATTAAGAAGCGCGCTGTGCCGAATGATTGCGGACATAAGACGCTCCGCCTAAACTCTAAACCCTACATCTATCAACAGAAAGCTTTGCGAAGCCACGAGACCGCGAAGTTGCGGGACTTGAGCCCACAAAGATGGCGTAGAAGGGTTTAGGTTGGGATGTTCCCCCCCTTATACTGAAAGTCCTTCATAGGGACTATAGTACCCCCAATTATAATATCGAGTAAGGACTGTTAGTATAAGGGGGAAGATCCCAGGGTTTAGGTTGAGGGGTTAGTAGGGTTAACCCTGAAAAGGAATGAGGGTAGCTACTGGCCGTCCCGGCGCTGGAAAGGCTGCAACCTTGATTTGTGCTCGGCTTCTACCAGGCGAAAACTTCTAGATTAGAATGTAGGCTTGGGGTTCGTGAAACGGGAGTTAAGTAATTGTAACGCTGCTTTGTTGGGCAAGAACCGGGAAGCTGCTGCAACCCGATCTCGCAGTTGATACATTGAGGGTTGGGGGTTGCGGGGCCTCCCTAGCTCGAAACCTTATACCCCAAGCCCTACACCGGAAACCCTAAGCAACCCTAAACCCTAAACCCTAAACCCTAAACCCTAAGCCCTAAGCCCTAAGCCCTAAGCCCTAAGCCCTAAGCCCTAAGCCCTAAACGGCAGGGAGGAGAGTGGATTGAGCCTGGCTGCATGGGAGGCACCGGCCCCTGCCACGGGGCAAAGGGCGGCGTGCGACCTTTGGGGGCTTGGATTTTAGGGTTTAGGGTTTAGGGTTTAGGGTTTCGGGTTTCGGGTTTAGGGCCTTGAGAAATATGGGTTTGGGCACATTGAGGGGTCGGGATTTTCAAATACCCTCCTCCGAGATTAAGACGCTAGGGAAATCTGGTTTGGCAGGCTTTTTTGTAGCCTTCCAGCGGCTTTACAGTTTTGGGGGACGACTTCGTACGCGCCTTCGCTGTTGTAGGAACCGACATATGTAAGCCCTGCACCCTAAACCCAGACGGCCTGCGGTCCAGGCTTTAGGATGTATACGGTCTAAAGTCTAAAGCTTAGGTTCTTTCTTGGTGCAGAGGTGTCGATGCTCAAGCTCACCCTGTTCTCTACGAGAACCAGGCTTGTTCAACTTGTTCACTAAGGCCGTCCTGTAAATCATGGTCCCTTTGGGGGTTAGCTGCCCTAGAGATATAAGGCTCCGCATGACAGCCAGCTGCGGGAAAAATGACATGTAGGGTTTAGGGTACACCAATCCCAAACCGACAAAACCTTCGCACCAAAGGCCCAATGACTCGACTTCGAAATCCAAGGCAGGGATTAGGGCTTCGGCGGCTTTGTTTGTGTTTTAGAGTTTAGTGGTCAAGTCCCGAAACTCCACGCAACTCTGCATGGATTTGCACAGGTACTGTCACGTCAGGGCTTTGGGTTTACAAAAGTTACGTAACCCATCCTCTACCATAACCCTCTTGAGGGCACGTCTCTCTCCGGGCTTTAGTGACTTTAGTGTCCGTGAACAGCCAAGTAGCCCTCTGCTAGGAGCCAGAAAGCGGGACTGCAACTGAGGCCTATAAGGGTTTTGGGCAAAACGCCCCCAAAAACCCAAAACCCGTTCATCTTGGGATGTTCGTTTTATACTAACAGTCCTTAATAAGGATGAGAGTACCCCTCTTCTAATCCCCGTTAAGGACTGTTAGTATACGGGGGAACATCCCAAGTAACCTTGATCTTTCAAAACCTTCCTTCAGTTGGGTGGCGCCGTGACGCCGCTGGCCGCTGCACAGCCTCGTCTGGTGAGCCTCAAGGCACGGCCACCTACTTTGAGCAGCGCGGCTCGGTGGTTTAACCCTAAACCCTAAACCATGAACTCTAAACCCGAAACCCTAAACCCTAAACCCTGGGTCAAGGGCTTCGGGCTCAGGGTCGGTTGTTGGTTAAACGCTTTCTTGAAGGATCCTTAGTTCAGCTTGGAAAGGCACCCGGTTTAGAAGCTGCTTAGGGTGTGCCGGGCTTAGGGTTTAAACTTAGAGATATGGAGGTTCAGGTTCTTCGGCTTTTGGAGAAAGACGAAAACGTCTAGCAGGCATCGGAACCTTGAAGAACTGCTCAAGCCGAGCCTCTGATTTCACGCACCGTCTCTCCAGCCGGAACTTTCCTGGCTGCTGTGTCTGTAAGGCTGTACTCGTCAGGCTTTCAGGCTTCCCTTCTTAGTTTGATCTCCGAGATTCTCATGTCTTCACACAAGCAGACACGGGAACAGGCTAAATGTATGCCCTGCCCCATCTTCCCTGGCCTTTCAAACAACTACTGGAAGGTTACCCTACATGTCCCACAAGAGGCTACAAGGTACCCTGAGGCCTTTATTCCTCCTCCCCTAATCTCAGCCCCAGTCCGCCATGCCCTTAGTCCTCCCAAAACGGGCAGCCCTGTTTACGGAAATCTCCATGGAGTCATCCTACCCCTCAACATCCCAAAAGCCTACCAAGTCATAGTTGCTGAGTTAGGTTTACAGAAAGCTTCGGGGTTGCAGGCCCTAGGAGGGCTCGGAGGCTTCGAATTTCAGATTTCAGGCTCGGCTGCTTACGTTTCAAGGCCTCGGCGTGCAAGCAGCCTGATGCTTGGGGGCCGACGGTTTAGGAGTTTGGCCTTCGGGTTACGCAGAAACACTGAACCCCAAGTCCCGAACCCACCCTAAACCCTAACCCTAAACCCTAACCCTAAACCCTAAACCCTAAACCCCCATGATGTCCCTTTGCTGCTTTCCCTGTTGTGCTCTCCATGCTGCCCAGAATCTGGCAGCGGTGGTTGAAGGCATCGGCCAGGGGCACCAAAGCCTGGTGCCCAGATCGGGGCTTTAGGGTTTAGGGTTTAGGGTTTAGGGTTTAGGGTTTAGGGTCAGGATGCAGCTGCGTTGCCGGCGCACGGCTTTCCTTCACTGACTCACCTGCCCTGACACTAAAACCCTGAACCCTAAACCCAAAATATCCCAAACCCTGAGCCCAAGACCCTAAGCCCAAAAAACTGAAGCCCATCCCTCAGTACCTAACTTATTCAATCCAGGTGGGGCGGCAGCATGACAGTCAGCTACTTCAGGTTCTTTGGCTCTTAGGGGTTTCAGCTTTCTTTCACACATTTCAGGGTCTGGGACTGTGAGTGTGCACCCCCCCTAAAGCATGCCCCATCAGCAACTTTGTGACCTTCAGTGTTTGGGCGCAAAGCGTGCCTCCAAGTGAAAATCGTCAACTGTGAATGCCTTGCGTTCGGTTATGGATGGTTGTGTTTTCGCTTATGGCCTTTCAAAAACATTCAGACCTTGGCAAAGCCTGATCCGGGCATTGCAGGGCTCAAGGTTCAGGGCCTGGGCGCTCTTGAGGTAACGAAGCGTGTGAAACTACAGTACTGCGACATCAAGATGCAAGGCTGCTTGAGCTCCTGTGCTCCGCAACACATGCCTAGTTGTTGTTGCTGCCTGCTATGCCTTTCATACCTGTTTGTACAAGTACCCTCATTCCCTTACCGAGTATGGGGAGAACAACGTCCATCGCGGACCCGCAAGTCTCCCAGGCTTCAACCAAGTTGTGTCCAACACTGCTCTTTCCCGATGTCCCTCTCAAGAGTACTCCCTATGCCCCAAGTCCTAAGCCCCTCAAACACTACAGCCCCACTGCAGGGAGCTGAGATTCTGTGAGATCCGCTAGACGGCGGCCTTCTGGGAATCTTACAGATAAGCTTTGGGGATAAGGATTTTAAGATTAAACTTCTGGGTTTGCGGTATTTTGAGGTTCAAGGGTGGCTGAGGGAATGAATATGGGTGATATAGCGGTATGTACGGAGTACAGCGTGATGACTTACACCCATCCAGCCCTGCTCCTTAAGCACCACTTAAGACAATTGATGCCTCAACCGCACGACTGTAGCATCAACAACCCTCAAGGCCTAAGATTTGTGTCTAAGCATATCCCAGCCACTAGGTGAGCTCTCTAACTTTGAACCCTCTAAACATGCATTCAAAAGCGTCTCCACTTAGGGCTACTCTGGGTGGTGGCCTGGCAAATTTCTGAACCAACCCTACAGCCCCAAATCTTAGCGAGACCAAGCCGCCCGCGAAGTGGCGAGAGTCGCTGCGCGAAGGTAATCCTCCAAGGAGATGTCGACCTTTCAATGGGTGGAACATGGTGGAACAAACTGAGACCTTGAACCCCAAACCCTTAACCCCTCACCCTCACCCATAGAGGAAGGGGGGGAACTCGGGCTTCTATTGAGTATCCCCTGTTAGGAAGAACGCCTGAGGGAGGTCTAAAGTATAATGGCAAGCCGAGGTCCACCAAGCATGAATCTTGAAGCCCTAAACGATAACCCCAAATTTCCCCAAACCCTTAACCCTTCAACCTCTTCAGCCCTCACACCTGTCTATGATTCTGAGTCCCGCAAATCAGCAGGTTGTCATCTATAACATCACAGAAGATGCGGAGCATAAGCCCGGCATAGGTTGGTCATCAACTAAGCAGGAAAGCCGATCCCAACGAGGCGCTGACGTCATTCAAAGGCGGAGAGTCCAACAGCGGCAGCACGACCTTCACACCGGGCGTGGGCTCTGTGGGCTTTGACTCCCTCCCTCCACATGTAATCCTAAACCCTACACACTAAACCCTCTGCCCCCCTCCCCAACTAAAATATAAATAAACAACTAAAGAAATACATATAGTTACCTATACATATATATATGTATGTCCAATGAGTTAGGGTCCCTTTGGGTTGTTGTTTACTAGGGGGACCGGGTTTCCGTAGACCAAAACAACCTTCAGTTTTCCTCATTCCTGTACAAGGCCCCCACCCTGGACATCTCTCCAGATGATCGCAGCTCTTGGCTCCCCCTTCTTCAACTTCGTGTCTCTGTGTGCTGTTGTTTCTTGCTGGGTCTTGAGAGGGAATTTTGGGGGCAAAGCACCCTAAGAGTCCCTTGAAAGGCGTATATATGGGGGGTCGCTAGGGGATCAGAAGGCACCGCATTTCCCCTCCTTCCTTGGTCCAGCTCGGTGCGTCCCAGGACTAGTAGCTGGAAGATGCTGACATTTAGATGCAGGAAGACATGCCACCTAACTCTAAACCCCAAACCCAAAACCCAAAATCCTAAACCCCAACAACCCCCCCCCCCTCACTCCTAACTCGGCGACCTCGGCTTCCTTTTGGTACTTAGGGTTTAGGGTTTAGGGTTCAGGGCCCCCCGCCCCCCTCCCCCTTAGCCTCCCGATACTCCGACTGGAGATCTGCCAAGGTCTCTTCCACCTTGGGATCCGCTTCTGGGGGCTTATAGGGTCTATAGTTTATGGGGATTGTTTAGGTTTTATAGGGTTTTAGGGTCATAGGGTTCTAGGGTTTATAGGGATTAAATGGGGCTATTGGGCTCTAGGGTTTATAGGGTCCTAGGGTGGGTGAGAGGGTGGATGGGCTTAGGGTGGTGAGGGTACGTCATGGCTTTGGGGCGCCTTACTTCCCTGACTTGGTGGCCCAGTAACCATCTTGAAATAAGGGCGCCCTTCTTTGGGGAAGGGAAATTTTAACCCACAAAAAAAAGGTGAAAAGGGTACCACTGGGCCACCAAGCTGAAAGTACTCTAAGAGTGGACCCTCCGGCCTTCACGGCCGGAGGGGCAAGGGCCGACTGCAAAAAGTTGAACCCTCTTTCTGTTATTCCATGTTTATTGGGGATTTCTGCTATTCTATGTTTCTTGGGGGAGGGGACGATCCTAACCCCCCCCCCCCCCCCAAAAGGAAAAGCGCAAACAGGGAATAGGGGTACTGAGGTTTTTCGGCAGACGCTGGCCTTAAACCTCGAAGCCCGCAGAGTCCCTGAAGCCGAGAAACACAACGAAAAGACTCCTTGTGCGCGGTTCAGATTTGGGGGTTTAGGGTTTAGGGTTTAGGGTTTAGGGTTTAGGGTTTAGGGTTTAGGGTTTAGGGTTTAGGGTTTAGGGTTTAGGGTTAAGGGTTTTCGGGCCAAGGAAATACGGTTTTTTTGACACAACCCCAGAGAATTCAATACCCGATATCCGCATTTGATGTGGTGCTGCCAGCATCGATGGCGTGGGAGTCCTATCCCGTACTTGAACCCTAAACCATCCTAAGCCCTATACCCTCAAACCCTACCGCCCTCACCCAAAACCGCCTTGGGCCCTAAACCCCTAATCTCCTAACCCCCCTAAACCCTGAACCCTAAACCCTAAACCCTAAATTTTAAATGCCAACTCACCCTGATCCCCTAAACCACAAGCGACTCCAGCTCGGGAGCTGCAGCCGGGGATCTGTCCCTTCCGCATCCGTTCCCGCGAGCAAGGCCCGCTGCTCCGGGCTCCTGGCTTAGGGAAATAAGGTGTTAGCGGCTGTTAGCGTTTGGGGATAGAGGGTTTAGGCCTCGAGGCTCACGGGTCTAGGGCTAGCTCTAGGGTTGAGTTTTAGGCTTCAGGGGATTGGTGTTTTTTGGGTTGCTGTGGATTTGGGCTGTCTATTGATCAGGGGCATTGGGGTTTAGGGGTAGCTTCGGGGTCTAGCGTTTTGGGGAGCACTGTCCCTGTAAGGGAAGCCTGCTCCCTTATAGTTCGGGCCGATAACAGGTGTGAAAGGAGGAGGGGTTGGAGAGAGTCAGGTATGCCGGCATACTACCGTAAACCTAAACTCTAGTGGTCGAATGCTGCTCGTCATGAGGCCGGGCGCTGCGCTAAAGCTGCAGTGCGAGCGTGTGCATCTGCTGCACACTTTCGCACACTTTCCGGAAGTCGCAAGTGAGTGGAAGCTTGGCATGGCACTAGAACGCGACACGAACACGCAGATGTCCCCTGCTCTGCTCTCAAGCCCTACTCCCCTGAAGGCAAGACTCCTCCAAAGACTCAAAAGCCCAAGGCCCGAAAATCCACCAAGCCTACGACTTGAATCCCCCAAAATAGCACCAAGCCAAAAACCCCAACATCTGTTCCTAAACTCCCAAAACCTTGGATCATGCCAGTCGAGGCACCATAGGTACGGCAAGTCTTCAAAAGGCTTGATGAAGGACTTGAAGTATCCTGCTTGCAATTAGTAGCTTCGGGTACCCGGGCCCCCCTTGCCCAAAAACACGAAGGGCAAAAAAGTGCACCAGGAAAGGTCCTACCAGAAAGGTTGAAATAAGTTAGTAAAGATGTAACTTGTTCCTATCTTAAGTTAAAAATTGTTTAACTTAGGTTATTAGTTGCTTAATTTGTGTAACTTGACCCCTTTTTTTCGGGGTATGTTATAAGTTAATTGGGCCAGTTATAAGTTAGTTGGCCCAGTTGCAGAAATAGTAAGGGGCAAGTTAGGGGGAAGTTAGGCACAAGTTAGGGTGAAGTTAGGGGCCCATGGTTTTTTCATATGGTTTTTCCTTCTTCCTCTGCACCGAGTGACAGAGAAAGAGCTTGCTTCAGAGGGCAATCCTTGAGCACAAGATCACGGTTTTGCAAGGCTCCGAGGCGAGTTTGCTGGGCTCAAGGAGCAGTTTTTTCCTAGGTGTAGCTGTTTGCTGTGAAGCCGCGAACATGGCTGTGCAAGCAGTGAAGTCTTTTTGGGACTCGATCGAGCAAGCTCCCCACGAGGAGGGCGAAGGAAGAAAGCGACACTTTCAAAGGCTGCTTGGTCTCTTGCAAGAACTGAAGCCCTCGGCAGCTGACGTGGAGGCTGTGAAGCAGCTGCTGCCTTCCTTAGGGTTCACTGGCGATGAGGGGGAAGCAATTCTGTCGGTGCTGTCCCGGGCGGTTGTAGTGGAAAAGCCGAAACGCCGAGAGCAGCAGGACTACAGCAGGCTGCATGCCTTTTTGTCCAGGCAGCACTGGCATGAGTTGATGAACAGGAAGACCTGTCGTGACAGGGCTGAGTATCTGTGTGAGTTCAGCCACGACTCGTTGGGGCTGTGGCTTCCAACAGAGCAGACGTTGGGCACCATGGCAATAGTGTGCACACTATTGGAAGGTGGCCCCCCCCCGACCAGCTTTCATCTACACTCCAATCTCGCCATCGTTCGCAGCACATGGAAAGGTTGTGCCAAGAGGTATCACAAGAAGAAGGCAGGCTCTCGGGAAGAGCCACTGTTGCCGGCACTGCCTGTGGCCTTTGATGGCCTTCCCGAGGAGCTGCAGGAGGCGTATGGTGTTTTGCGACCAGCCTCGGTGGGGGAGTGGCCCTTCACCGAAGCAGCTTTCAACACCTGCACCATGAAGGGGCCACTCAGGTCGAACCACTCGGCAGTGAGCAGCAGCAGCAGCAGCAGGATGGCATCTGCTCAAGTCTCCACTCCCAATGATGTGTTGATTGCCCGGGCTGTCAGTGCAGCTGTGCTGGCTCTTCGAGTTCCAGAGCCGGAGCCCATCCCAAACCTCAGGCTTCTTGGTCGTGCAGCAGGGCCAGCCCAGGCCTTGCAGCTTCCACCTCCTGCAGAGGAGGTTCCGAGGGCTGCACCTGCATCGCAAAGGCATTGATGGATCAGCCTCGGTGTGTAGTAGGGGCCAGTGAAGCCCAGAAGGTGCCGACTGCAACGATGGAAGAACTCAGTGTGCTGAGCCCCAGTGTGAGGAAGGAGGTTGACGAGGTCATGCCTGAGACGCAGGCCAAGCCTGGAAGCGCAGGCCTGCCTAATGATGAGGGCATCCCGGGTCCGGCCTTGAATGAGACGCAGGACGCTCTCTTACAGGAGCGAGCTGGAGGAAAGGTCTGCAGGAAGCCCTCGACCAACATGAAGAAGCCTGCCGCTTCATCGGCAAAGTCGAAGAAGAAGCCCGCAGCTGCTGGGGCAGCTGCTCGGAAGGCTGTGGCCAAGCAGCATTCCAAGGGCAAGATCCCCGGTCGCTTTGCAAGCCTGCGACTGCGACCAGAGGGTTGCCCGAAATGCAGAGGTCATGCAGGATGCTTCCCGAGTTGTTGGAGACAGAGGGGGTATAGTGACTGAGCTGGATGACATAGCAGAGGGCACATCCGCAGAGAGGGTATAGTGACTGAGCTGGATGACATAGCAGAGGGCACATCCGCAGAAAAATGCGAGGCTGGTCTTCTGTAGATAGAAGCCCCCCATCCGACAAGCCCAGAAACCTATAAAACATGCTATAAACAGAGCTCCAAGCTGGAACCCGCAGCTTTTGGGCTCTCCAGTCGCTTGGCTCGGCTGCTGCAGCAAGTACCGAAGGCCCGTGCTCTATGGGTTCGATAGGGTTTAGGGTTTATAGGGTTTAGGGTTTAGGGTTTAGGGTTTAGGGTTTAGGGTTTAGGGTTTAGGGTTTAGGGTTTAGGGTTCAGGGTTTAGGGTTTAGGTTTAGGGTTTAGTTCTCAGGCTCTATAGGGTTTTGGTATGCTTAGACGGGTTTCGTAAACCCTAAACCCTAAACCTCTGCCGGCCAGAGGGGGTGGTCGAGCAGAGTGTCCGTGGATCTCTGCCGGCCAAAGGGATTGGTCGAGCAGAGTGTCTGTGGACCTTTGCTGGGCAAAGGGGGTGGTCGAGCAGAGTGTCTGTGGACCTCTGCCGGCCAGAGGGGGTGGTCGAGCAGAGTGTCCGTGGACCTTTGCTGGGCAAAGGGGGTGGTCGAGCAGAGTGTCTGTGGACCTCTGCCGGCCAGAGGGGGTGGTCGAGCAGCGTGTCCGTGGACCTCTGCCGGCCAAAGGGATTGGTCGAGCAGAGTGTCTGTGGACCTTTGCTGGGCAAAGGGGGTGGTCGAGCAGCCCAGAGTGTCCGTGGACCTCTGCCGGCCAAAGGGATTGGGGACCTTTGCCGGCCAAAGGGGTAGAGTGTCTCTGGACCTCTGCCGGCCAGAGGGGGTGGTCGAGCAGAGTGTCCGTGGACCTCTGCCGGCCAGAGGGATTGGTCGAGCAGAGTGTCTGTGGACCTTTGCCGGCCAAGGGGGTGGTCGAGCAGAGTGTCTGTGGACCTCTGCCGAGGGGGCGGTCGAGCAGAGTGTCCGTGGACCTCTGCCGGCCAAAGGGGGTCGAGCAGAGTGTCTGTGGACCTCTGCTGACCAAAAGGTCGAGCAAGACAGAGAAAAAGGTCGAGCAGAGTGTCTGTGGACCTCTGCCGGCCAGACACAGAGTGTCTGTGGACGTCTATATATATATATATATATTTATATTTATATTTATATTTATATATATATTATACTCTAAGAGTTACAGAGGTCTTATAATATATATATATATATATGTATTTATATGTATATATATATATATAATATTTATATATTTATGTATGCATAGAATATATATATATATATATGTATATATATATAGGTCTTTTGCAAGGGTAGATATAGAAGTTGAAACCTGAAAACCCATAGACAACCCGATATCTACAACCTCGAAAGAAATATTCTGTCAGGCATGGCCGGGGCAGACGACCGCAAGGAAGAGGCCGCACAGGGCAGCTCCGAGGAGTCCAGCTACGAGGACGAAGAGCCACCCGTGGTGCTCAACCCCGCCGTGACCCGCCCAGCCGAGCCCCGTGGCGAGCCTCCAAAAGAGGCCTCGCTGAGAGAGGCGGCCCTCCGCGAGGTCCGCAGTCGCCTCGGCCACAAGCGAGACAGGGAAGCTCGCTCCCGTGACCGCGACCGCAGACGGGCAACTTGCTCTCGCCGCAGCCGAAACCACCGCCGCAGCCACAGCCGCAGCCACCGCCGCCGGAGGGCGGCCCGCAGCCGCCCGCTGTTCCAGGGGAGTCAGCCTGCGGGAGCGGGCCGAGCCAAAGGCAATGCCACCCCCTCCACCGGCTCCCACGGACCGCGACCAGCAGCGATGCCCAGAGTGCCGGAAGTCCGTGGGAGGTGGGGAGAGTGGGTGGGAGCAGCACATCCGCAGTGTGCCGCACCTCACCCACGTCATCTACAACAAGCACGGCCGCAAAGAATCGTGGGCTCAGTGCAAGAAGCTTGCCAAGGAGAAGTCGGCTCAGCTGTGGGACAGTTGGACGTCGGGTCGCTGCCGCTCCACCACCCAGGACAGGAAAAAACGCCAGCCGCAGTCCTCTCCACCAAAGCACCGGGACGCGGATCCCAAGGGCCCGCCAGGCCAGGGCCCGCCGGATGGTTCGAGTGGCTCCGGAGGCGCCGGAAAGGCGGGGGTCTTGACTGCCCTGTGGCAGACCACCCTCCAGGAGATTGCTCGGTGGTGAGCCTCCAACCCTGCTGAGGCTGCTCTTCCTAGTTTAGGTCTATAGGGTCTATATATAGAAGCTTTATAGGGTTTAGGGTTATTTATATATGGGTTTGGGTTTACGGTTTAGCTTATGGTTGATGCTTTTAGGGTTCGCAGAGGACGTAGGCCGGCCAGCAGCAAGGCCGAAGCATCGCACACGGCTTGGCTGCCTGAAAAAAGGGCCTCACTCAGGGCTTATAGGGCTTAGGGCTTAGAGCCTAGGGCTCAGGCTTACATAGGGTATAGGGCTTAGGGCTAAGGGCTTCTGAGCTTTAGCCTGCATTGGGGTTCTTGTATCTCTAGGGTTGAGGGTTCAGGGTCTAGGGTTTAGGATTTAGAGGGGTTAAGGGTTTATGGGTAATATATAGGATGATGGGTTTATGGGGCTGGGTTTTATCTCCAGGGTTGAGGGTTTAGGGTCTAGATGGTACTTATGCTTTGGGGCTTTTGGCTAGTAGGGTTGAGGGTTTAGGTCTTATAAGGGTCTAGGGTTTGAGGGTTTCGGGCCTATAGGGTTGGGGTTCTATAGGGTTTTAAACTCCCGAGCCCTGATGACATTAAAGTGAAGGCCGAAGCCCTGAACCCTCACGACAACCGTCTACCCTACAACTCCATAAGAGTCTATGACCCTGTTATAAACCCAAGACCACGAGCCCTATAAACCCTGAACCCTAAACCCTAAACCCTTGAACCCTGACATCGGCCAATGTCGGCCCAATGTCGGCCACACGATACGTCAGCCAACGTCGGCCAATGTCGGCCAATACACAAGTCATACAAAAACCCTTTGGCCCCAGCGAATGGCCCCATGTCGGCCACATGTCGGCCAATGTCGGCCAGAGTTAGACCCCCAAGCCTGGTTGTCAGTTTTCAACGCCGCACTTCTGCAGCCGCAGCCGTTGGCAGCCCTAGCCTTTGCTCCGCCCTGCCCTGCTGCCGCACACCAGCATGGCCTCAGCCTCGACACTCCAGGACGCTACCCAGGTAGCCCAAGCTCCAGGCACCTCGCCAGAGCTGCAGGACGAGGCCGAGGCCGTCACCTGTGTGCTGTGCCAGACCTCCGTGGAGCCGGACAAAGCCAAGGGCCGCACACGCAACGGGAAGTTTTCCTGCCGTGCCTGTGAGACCCTGAAGCAGCTGGTGCACCGGAACCTGGGGCCCGACGCCCTGGACGACTTCACCCCCGAGTACAAGCAGCAGTTCTTCAAGAAGACCTTATGAAAGATATCATGGAAGCCTTTTGGTCCTAGATTAGTGCTTAATAGTGTTGAATAAGGCTAAATAAGGTGAACTGGTAACCAGTGCCAATGTAGCTAGTGTTGGGTTCTTTGGTGATGAGGTTTACCTATAATCCTCCTGCCCCTTTCGGTCCAACGGTTCATGCTGGGCCGTGCGACCTGGGGCCCGGAGGATGGGACAAGGCTCTTATGAACCGTGGTACTGGGGCTGTGGCAGGGATGAAGATGTTAGCTGAAAGTATGGGTTTCAAACCATCAACATGAGATGCTAGCGATTTCTGGCTTTCATGGGGTATGCAAGGCCTTGGCACTGTATGGGACATCTCTCCAATCCATTCGGAACGGTCGCTCTCTCATCTGACGGACACGGCCATGCGAACGCGTTTTTGCAAGCTGCACCCATCATGACGTCGTCGGGTCTTCAGAGATCTGTCAGATCACCGAACAAGCTCTGCGCAAGGGCTGATTTGTTTTGCTGGCCGTCTGACGCATCAGAGGCCCCCTCTCCAAGCTTAGCATCCTCGGCTGAGCGTTTCACGCCAGCTGGTGCTGGATTCTCCCATTTGGCCACTCTCTCCATAGGAAAGTCTTTGCACTCACCCTTGGCGTCTCCCGAGAGCATTTTGACACGGATTGTGTTTTTCAGGATTTTCACTACCTCAGCTTTGCAACCGTCATACTTGGGCTTGTGTGTCCGACTCTGTGTTTTCACAAAGTCTCCGATTTTGTACTCGAGTGATCCTTCTGCTGTTGGGCCTTCTTTTTGGGCCAGCTCTGGCCCTGGCTCTTGAGTTCCTGAATCACCCTTGCCCTTGAGCGGCGACTCGGTCTCAAGCATGCTTTTCACATGCCGGAGAAGTGCAGACACATGTGGCAAATTGCTTTTTTTCACGTGTGAAGCAACAATGCGCGCATACTGCTTGAGCAACGCGGCATCCATGCCCTCATCGAAATGGTTGTCAGGATCGGTTGGCAGCGCAGTGCCCAGCTTCTCATTGCTAACCTCTAGAAACAAAGATTTTGTCAACTCGGGTTTGCCCCCTGGCAAGCTGTACATCTTCGCGAGGTCACGCAACAAGGACTTGTGCAGTGGGTGACTGACAAGTTCGGCACACTCAAGGGTCACGAGTGTGTTGCACACAGCCCAATACGACTCGGGCTGCATGCTCTTGTAATGCTGAGCGCTGCCTACAGCAAACTTGTGTAGATCTTGCAAGCATCCAATGATGGGATGATCCTGACCCTGGCTCAGGTCGAACCATTCACGGCACCAGTCAAAACGCTTTGGGTTCTCGAACAAGAATTTCAGCTTGTCCTCCATGGCTTGAAAGCAGCCCCCCCTAGGATACCAATTTTTCTGACATCTATTGAGTTGAGGGATTTGGGGGTTTAGGGCTCCCTGACATGTACGGAGTTTATGGATTTTGGGGTTTGAGATACCCTGACATGTATTGAGTTTATGGATTTGGGGGTTTAGGGTACCCTGACATGTACTGAGTTTATGGGTTTTTGGGTTTCGGGTACCCTGACATGTAGTGAGTTCATGGATTTTGGGGGGTCTAGGACTGGGGGTCCCAGCAAGGGTGTGAGGGGGCAGTGAAGGGCCTCTAATTTTACGGAGGGCCTGAAGGGGCAGTGAAGGGCCTCTAATCCCTCATGCTTCGGGGGTGGGGTCCCAGGATGGGAGTGAAGGGCCTCTAATCCCTTGTGCTTCGGGGGTGGGAGGGCCTGAAGGGGCAGTGAAGCGCCTCTAATCCCTCATGCTTCGGGGCCCAGGATGGGAGTGACGGGCCTCTAATCCCTTGTGCTTCGGGGTTGGGAGGGCCTGAAGGGGCAGTGAAGGGCCTCTAATCCCTCATGCTTGGGGGCGTCCCAGGATGGGAGTGAGGGGCCTCTAATCCCTCGTGCTTTGGGGGTGGGAAGGCCTGAAGAGGCAGTGAAGGGCCTCTAATCCCTCATGCTTCGGGCGGGGGGTGCCAGGATGGGAGTGAAGGGCCTCTAATCCCTTGTGCTTCGCGGGTGGAAGGGCCTCAAGGGGCAGTGAAGGGCCTCTAATCCCTCATGCTTCGGGGCCCAGGATGGGAGTGACGGGCCTCTCATCCCTTGTGCTTCGGGGTTGGGAGGGCCTGAAGGGGCAGTGAAGGGCCTCTAATCCCTCATGCTTGGGGGCGTCCCAGGATGGGAGTGAGGGGCCTCTAATCCCTCGTGCTTTGGGGGTGGGAAGGCCTGAAGAGGCAGTGAAGGGCCTCTAATCCCTCATGCTTCGGGCGGGGGGTGCCAGGATGGGAGTGAAGGGCCTCTAATCCCTTGTGCTTCGGGGAGCCAATACACATAAACTCAATACACGTCAGGGACCCACTCTACAAACCCATGAGTAGGTTATACTGCGGTTCCCCCCTCCCTGCCCCTTGCGGTCCAACGGTTCGTGCTGGCCGTGCGACCTGGGGCTCGGGAGGGGGGGGGGCACTCTACAAATTTAGGAAAAATAGGTTGCTTATGAGTTCCCAAACCCTCTTCCCAAGATTCCACAACTTCCCCCACCCCTTCATGCGAGCTGCCCGTAGTCTTCCCCGCCCTTTGAGAAGCCCTGAAAGCCACTTACACTTCAATCTCACAAAAGAATTGTTTACTTTGCCCAGCTGTCCCTGTCAGCAGTTGGTCCCAGCATCGTTTGTCCGAAGGCTATCTGGTCGACGAGGTCGGCTGGAAGCTGTGAGCTCCGTTGCTCTTGTATTTTCGCAAGCATACCTAATCTGTCCTGTCGGCATTGTTTATCTTTACGGCCAACAGGAATGCTCGGCTACGCAGATACCGCGACAGAAAGCGGCTTAACCCTAAACCCGAAACCCTAAACCCCCAACCCCTAGACCCTAAACCCTAACCCCCAAACATCGGGAACACAGCAGTTTCAACAAGCCCCCTGTCCGCATTGGAAAGCTCATGGCTCTGCTTGACATGGGCAAAGTCTGCTTCCACCCGCGCCCGCTGAAATGAAGCATAGAACTGGCTGGTGAACAACTTTTGCCTCTGAGCCAAGTTTAAGGACTTGACATCCACTTCCTGCTTGGACAGCAAGTCGTACTTGGCAATGTTCACAAGCACTTCTCCGAGAGGAGGCAAAAGCTGGGAGCTCATCGCCTGCACCGTGGCCAAGTGAGGAGCAAAGTGCTTCAAGGCGTCAAACGTCTCGTGCTCTAGCAGGCTTTTGACCACGAAGCGTAGGAATTTGGACATGTGCTCTGGCAGATGCGCAAGGTCGCCGTTCTCACTCTTCTGGTCTTGGAGGTATCGCACATACCTGGCATGCGCATGAATGGACAACGCCATGCTTGAAAAAACTACGCTAAACATCATGAACTCAGCCCAGCTGCGCCCGAAGCCAGAATTCGGCCGTTCCCGGGTCATTGACGTCACTGCTGTACAGCCGGCCCTGCGCAAAGGCTGCGCTAGCATTCTTGGCGATGAGTTCTGCCGTGTCTGCCTCATTGGCATCGCTGTCCTGTTTGGTCAGCACACGCTGCTGGCTTTCAGCCGCCTCATGGATCTCCGGGGTCTTGGTCTCCTGTCAACTCACGTCTGTGGCTATCGGGGCAACAGAAGGTGACAGCTCTTGCCCGGTCCTTGGCCGGGGTCGCAAGCGAGTCTGCAGTTGTTGTCTGGAGTTGCGGAAGATTCTCCTGGGCATCTGGACCGCTCTCCACCCCGTCCAGGGCCACACTTCGCATGTAGCCTGCGGAAACTTCGAACTGCAAAACGCCCACGCCAAGCTCCGAGCGGCTGACCACCTGGTCCACCACGTAGAAGTTACCGTCTTTGTACTGCTGAGGCAAGTCTGGAAGACTGTTCGGGTCTATCAAAGCATTGCGGGTCGAAGGCAACTTCTCCAATTCCATGCCTGGGCGTTTTGGCACGACCCAAACCTTACTCAGAGAGCTTTGGATTTTGGCTTTACGGATTTTGGGGTCAAGGAACTATTAGGCGCGGCGAGGTTTCCCAACATCGTGGACCCGAAACTCTAAACCCTACACCCTCAACCCTAATACAAAGGCGGACGCCTAGAAACCATGTGCCGAATGTGTGCCCCAGAAGATACCGTCTTTGCGCAGAAACCCTTCAGCATCTTGGCTGTAACCCTGCCACCTGGATGGGCATGGCGCAGCACGACGTATAGTTTCACTGTCTCGTCGTCTGCTTTGATGCTTGCGTCTGTCTCTGACCAACGGTGAAGCATACGCATTGCTTGATCTCTTTCATTCTGACTCGGCTCTGCTTTCGCCACTTGCTCCGCAACCTCCGCTGCAGACACCATGCGAACACGCAGTCGAGACAGGACTTGTGGCGCTTGGGCTGGCACTCCGCTTTCACATCAAGACGCATATCAGGGCGGGCGAGCATCCACGACAGTGCTCCCACGAGACAAGCGTGCGAGAATGTATTTTGAAAAGCCCTCCCTAGGCGTGGCACGGCTCAAAGATGCTCAATAATGCTCAAAAACGCTCAATAGTGCAAAACAGTGCTCAATAGTGCTGAAATAGTGCTAAATAGTGCGAAATAGTGCTAAATAGTGCTGAATAGTGCAAAATAGTGCTACATAGTGCTGAATAGTTGCAACCGCTGCACTTTTCAGGGCGGGAGCTGCAGCGCCTCCGACAAGTGATTTCTGATGGCCTCGTCCGCTTTGGGGACCCCTGTTCCTCCAGAAGACACTGCGCGCTTGGCAATGTCGCATTGTAGTTTTCGCAGCTCCCTGTCAAACCACTTCTTGCGCGAGGAGACCTGCAAATGGTTCTTCATCCGGCCAAGCATCCATGCACGGCACACAAGATAGCAGACGTCTTCTTGCCCAAACTCACTCACCTGATAATGCTTCGATTGCTCGTGTGAACCGAGGACGGGCAACCAGCGAGGTAGCAGCCGCATCCGAATCCCCACATTCGGATATTGGGACAATGTGAAGTAGTTGTTGTAGTTCACGACCAGACTGCCCCGTTCCGTTCTCTCTTCCAGGGTTTTGGACTCTGCCTCGGGCCCGTCATCCACAAGCTCATCTCCCGCCGCACTGTCCTTGTGGATTCTTGGGGATATATGAACCAGCGGAGGGGAGGGACAGGTGGGACCGCAAGAAAAACACAAAAGTAAACACACAAGTTCATCGAAGCTGCAGCAGCAGATTCGATGTCTGACAACACCGACTCGCAGTCTGACGACGACGGCTCTGACAGCCCGGCATCTGAGTCGGAGTCCAGATCAGGCACCGACGGCGACGCTGTCTCTAGAGGGGTGGCCCCCTGCACCACGAGCTTGACGGCGCCAGAGGCCACTCTCGCCTTGCACATGTCCAGCTTGTACAATTTGACTGCCAGGGTACTTGCCTCCAATCCGAAGTCGCTGAGCAGGATTTCTAAGGGTTTCAGACTCTGGCAGAGCAGCGTGCCAGTGTCGAAGGAGTAAGTGCGCCCCTCTCCTTCAACCTCTGCAAGGCTGAAGGCCCAGACCTGCCGCTTCAAACTGCAGGCGTACACCACAAGCTTATCCAGGAAGGAGTCTCCAAACTGAACACAGAAAAAACCAGGGTCGCTGCGCAACAAAGGAGCAGCCCAGACCAGGCGACAAGCGGGAGCTGCCGGGTAGATCCTGTCTGCTGCAGGGAAATCCTCAGGCCGCGCCTCCTTGCGCGCGTTGAGAGCACGGCGTGCTTGCGAAGCTGACCGCAAGCATGCTTGGAATTCATCGTCGTTCTCTGCCATCCAATCAAGCCACTGCCTGTTCGTGACGGGAATGGCCATCGTCGCAGAGGTTTGAAGAGCTTGCGCAGCCTGCTGGCGAATTTCTTTGGCTTCGGCCTGGAGTTGCTCCCGGCTTTCATCCATGTACCGCTTCAGCTCGGCTTCGTTGCCTTCGTGCACAATATCCTGACAGTTTCCACTTGGGGGGCTCCAGGCTGATATCTTCATGGGCTGTGGGGCAGGGGGGTGCATTCTCTCCAACGTCAGAGTCTACATTGAGTCTACATGACATGCGCTCCTGTTGGCGCGCCTTTGAGATGTCTGCTTCCCACCACAGGCGGCCTCGTCCACGCGCAAACATGTCTGGGTGTTTTTGGACAGCCAAAGCCCGGCTGTTCATGAATCTCAGTTTCTGGTACTTCGCCACGTCCCGAATCCGCTGGTTCAACGTTGCACCCCTCTGCCGTCTGTATGCCTGGATGACGCAGTTGCGCGAAGCACTTGCCAGACTGAGTACCTTCCTGGCCTCCGCTTTCTTGACCAGCTGGTGACTTCGCTCTACTGAGAGGGACGTGCAGGCGAGATGCGCCACAACTCCGTCAACCTGCTGCTGGACATCCTGAGAGAGTAAAAATTCGAGGGCCTCCACTGCAGACGCTCGTCGCAAAGCATCCCTCTGCAAGGGCCACGCAAAGCCAACATCCAGCTCTGACGCGCTAAGCTCCAGGAAACTGCGGGCAAACGCAGCGTATGCATCTGGGTTGTGCCTGGACAGGGGATCCAGTGCTCAGGGGTTTCTCGGGCTATTCTAGGAGTTTTCGCTTCTGACCCTGAAACCTCCGACTCAACCGCCAGATGCTATACGGAAAGCGCTTGAATTCCTCAAACCGGATGATGATGGTAGCTTCCGTGGTCAGCAGTCCTCGAATGGTGTCTATCAGAGGCAGCGCTGGATCCAAGCCCAAGTCTCTGAAAGTGGCTACAAGTTCCTGAGATGTTTGCTGCTGGACGTAAGAATTGGAAAGTTGCTTTAGCAGCGGCTCCTCCCCTGCCTTGCGCTCCTTCGCTGTTATGCTCGTGGAGTGCATGGTCAACCTCAAGCATAGAGCTGCCGTCCGCAGATGCGCAGCGCTCTCAGCTTTGTTGTACCATGTCGAAAATGCTCGCAGGCGGCGCTGGCTTTGCAGCTGAGGGACGATGGTCAGCGTGGAGAACACTGTTGTTGGCAGTCCGATGAGCTGCATGCGCAGAAGTCCCCAAACGCAGGGGCCAAAGAGAAAGAATCTTGTTTGCACCGGGTGTTCTTCCACTTGAAGGATGCACCTGTACAATGTCGCCAGTGCCTTCTTACAGAATTCTTCCAGCTGTGGCCCAGCGAGGTGCCCCGCACTGTACAGGTCCAACAGAGCTGGAGGCAACACTGCGTCGCCATATAGTCGCTGAAGTGCAATCCTGGCTTCAGACTAGAATAAAGAACAAGTGCAGGACATCTCCCTCTTAGGTTTGAGAGACCCAAAATCAGATCCGCCGTCCTCACTACGGACACTCTTGAAGCAAGGCTCATGCGATCTGCAGACTCTGCGTGGAACATTTCGTTTGCGTGCTGGAGCAAGTAGGCCTGCAAGTTGTAGCCCCACTCCTCCACATAGTCACGAGCCATGTGTTTGTAAAACCGGCTGCAGTTCGCGCAAATTTCGCTTTCCAGCCGCTTCTCCTTTCGACTGGATCCACAAATTGCAGCTTGCACCGCCAAGTTGGAGACGTGACTCGCGCACTTTGCAGAAACCAGCGACACATGCACAGAGTTTGGCTTGTATTTCTGCATTGCCTCCCACAATCGCTTGCTGGCATTTTCGTTTGTACCGATAGTGTCTCCAGTGACCAGGATATAACGCGGAGCTTGCACCCGCTGGCCTGAAAACCTGCCAAAAGCAGGTCAATGATTGTTGCGCAGGACTGGTGCAAAGTCGCTGCCAGTGTTGCTCCGTCCTTGCGACGCAATGCCGCAAGTTCTGTGAACACAGGCATTTGCACTGACTCCGTCATGAGGGCCACATCCTGGTTCTGGACTTTCGAATATTTTCCCCGACTGAGCGCAACTCCTAGGTCTTGGACATTCGTGAGATGTGACCGAACCTGAGATGCATGGAGGTCGCAGCTGTAGACTAGGTTGCAACACACCAATATGGATGCGAACCCGCCCCCCCCCCCCCCCGACGGCCCCCTAACACTCTCTGGGACCCCCTAGCCCCCTGCTCCTGAAACCCCCTGAAACCTTTTTTTACAAAAAAAACACCCTTTTTTCTCCCCTAACCCCCGGCCCCTGAGACCCCCTGAAACCTCCCCTTAGAAGGGAGTGTAGTACGCTTTTTTCTCATCCCTATTAAGGTCTGTTAGTATAACGGGAACATCCAAAGATACCCAACAAAAACACGCTGGCATCGAGATGCCCGCATGGCTGCCTCATCCTGAACAATCCGGATAAAAACGGCTTGGGACTTCGCCTCTTGCCCAGATCGTCCCAACAGCTGCCCGACGTGCTGAATGGCACGGCGATTGAACATCTTGATAAGTTCCGCAAACGCATTTCGAGCCCGGGAAATGCTGAAGGAACTGATTGGATGCTCCTCGTCCACCAGAAAATCACGGCAGAACTCGTTGACTGTGGTTGGGGGCACATATGGATTTGACAGCCCAGCTCTGAGAAACCAGACATACCCCAGCCGTCCAGACCTTTTCTGTGAAAGAAGCTCGTCAAGCTGTTCCCTTTGCTGGCGCACGGCACGCTTCAGGCGCTTCAACTCAGCCGCTGGAGCGCTGGAACTGCCCCTCTTGGGACCAGGCTGTTTAGTCAGCTCAAACTCCCCCTCCATCGCGGAAAGCAGAGAATCCAAAGCAGCACAGGTGGTGGCATAAGGGTTCCCATCATAACCCAGGCTTGCGCGGAACTTCTTGGCTTCAGCGTAGAAGCCAGATGCTTCTATTTCAGCCATGTGGCCCCTTGATACCCAAAACGGCTGCCTTGCCGTCACAAACACTATTAAGTCTCAAAGCTCCCCCCTAGGATCGCTAGATAGTGCCCCAACTACCAGCAATTATGGCCGTCGAGGCTTCCATTATATTCTTCCTAAAAGACCTCACAGCCCTCGTCTTCGAGGTACTCCTGGCCGGTGGTGAAGGCCAGCCTCATCGAACGCACCGTGTCGCAGAAGGTGGCCGAGCACGAGTCGGTGCAGTTCACAGAGACCAAGCCGAAGTCCGTTTGGTTGAAGGAGGGTTACGAGGAGGCTGTGGTGGACCGCTGCCCGAAGTCCACCTGCCCCCTTTTGGGTGAAGTTTTCTCGGTGCCCCTCAAGCAGGACATCGTTAGAGACTTGCACCGCTCCGTGACCGAGAAGGTCCTGGAGAAGGAGAGGGCCCTGCAGGAGAAAAAGCAAGGGAAGAAACGCAAGGCCGAGGCCGAGCTGGCCTCAGACCCAGAAGTGGTGCTGGAGGTGCCCGTCCCCGCCAGGGTGCCGACTCCGAGCACCTGCAAGGGAAAGGGCCCGGGCCAGGGCAAACCACCCGGGCAAGGCCCTGCAGCCGCCGCCAAAAAAGCAGCAGTCTTCAACAACAAGCAGAAGAGCCTTGCTGCAAAGGCCGTCTCCTTGCTCACTGCTGCCGACAACTCGGGCTCAGTCGTGCAGAAACAGCTGGCCAAGTTGGACTTGGTTCCGGAGACGAGGCAGGCTCTCCAGGACGGCTCCGTCAAGCTTGCTGACTGGGCCAAAGCTGGCACGAACGTGCTCAAGCTTCTGGACGGCGCCCTGCCCGACAGTTTCACTGTGCCCGCCCTGCCCTTCGACAGCAAGGACCTCCAGGACACTCTCAGCACCTTCAACAACTTCCTCAAGGAGGCCCGCCAAGCCATCAAGGAGCACAAGCAGAAGTTGAAGGACCAGAAGCTGGAGGCCGAAGGTCAGCAAGCAGCTGCCAGGGAGAAGCCGGCAAGGAGAGTGAGAGGCAAGGGCGCACTTGGGGCCTAAAGGGGACGGGGTTTTGCCTGCCGGACTCAAGGGTTTAGGTAGACAAAAGGCATCTGCTGGCATGACATCGCCCGGCAATGCCGTGAAAGGACTGACGGACGAAGACAAGTCTGAAAGCAGCCAAGGGGAAGGGCTCCTGAAAAAGGTCTGTGTGCTGCACCTCAAACTCCAAAGGCCTGGATTCCAGGCCCCTTGCAAGAGTTCGCATGTAGCCCTCTAACCTCAAACTCCAAAGGCCTGGATTCCAGGCCCCTTGCAAGAGTTAGCATATAACCCTCGAACCCTAAACCCTAAACCTAAACGGGTTTAGGTTTCGGTAAACCCTAAACCCTAAACCCTCCCTCTATAACTTTGGGTTTAGGTTTCGGTAAACCCTAAACCCTTAACCCGAAACCTTGTATATAATTCCATACAGAAAAATGCTCAGGTTTCGTTTTGGACCGGTCTCTCCTTGTGCCCTGCAGACGCTTGGCTCAAGTTTCGCAATGGCCGTGACAACGCTGGTGCCCTGGCAGAGACGATGTGCAACGCTGGGCTGTGAGCTCTTTGTGGTGACCGAGAGACATCGGCACTGCTGTAGCCTATGCCCAAATGGCCACACACACGGTTGCCGAAGACGCCAGGCCCGGCAACGCAGGCTTGCCGAAGGGCAGCCCACTCTCTGTGGGACAGAAAACTGTCCCCGCAGAGCTGGTGAAAGCCACGTTTTCTGCTGCTCCCGGTGCAGAGAAGGTACAGGCCACACCCGAGGGTGTGATCGAAGGGTGAGGGATGCTGATGTGTCTTCCCCTCTTGTGGGACAGCAGCCGGACTTCACCCCAGCTGATTAGTTATATAGGTCCTCTGTCTGGACTCTTCCTCCGACTCATGCTTGTCAAAAGCCTGCTTCGAACCTGAACCGTCCTCTCTCGGGCTTATAGGGCTTATAGAGGTTTTGGACCCCAAAACTGGGACTCCCCAACCCCTTCCACAAGTCCGACTTTCTAAGGGTTCAGGGCTTTTAAGCTTTAGGAACTTTGGGGTTTCTTTCGGGTTTTCAATTAGGGTTTAGGCTGCATATAGACCCGTCCCTCAAAGCTGAAGCCCCCCCCCCCCCCCCCCCCCCCCCAACACTCTGTCCCTAAACCCTTACCCCTAAACCCTAACCCTAAGCCTGAAACCTTATAAACCCTAAACCCTTATAAAACCTGAGCCCTGTATAACCCCATAAACACTAAACCCTAAACCCTAAAGGCTTAAACTTTTGACAGACATGGAGCTCAGACCGGAAGCCTCTGAAGCTCTAAAGTTTTGTAGCCAACATAAAAAGCCCGGCAAGCCATGAGGTTTATGTTTCGATATAGCCCATGGCTCCAAAGCCCCGGGGCCGCAAACGGAAGCTGAGCCCGGAGGAGCAGGAGAACTTGGGCAGGCGCTTCGCCGTGGGCCGGGCATCTGATGCCACCATTCAGCAGGTGTGGAACATTGCCTCCGAGTTGAGGTCCGAAAGCCCAGGTGAGACCGCTACACGTGCTCAAGCCCGCACGGTGCAGCAGGACCGCCTCCAAGATGGGCTCGCCTGCTATGCCAAGCATTTCCTCCCTGGCACTACGTCAGGGCAGCAAGTCCCTGTTTATGTGGCCGATTTAAGGACACTGCTGCAGTACGCAATCACCTGCTCTACTTCGTGGGCCGTGGCCCTGAAAAGAGCTCTGCAGAGCCGACGGGATCAAAAACTCACTGCTGTGCTCTATCACGACGAAGTAATTTCTGGAAACATTCTGGCACCTCGAAAAGACAAGAAAATAATGCTGCTGTATCTGGGTTTCAAAGAAATGAGAACGTCCCTGCACAAAGAAGCAGCTTGGCTAACTATGGCTCTTCTGCAGCACAATGTGCTGGAAAAAGTTGAGGGAGGCATGAGCTGCTTCATGGCTCTCTTCGTACGTGACCTCCACAAGCAGAGGAACTTGGATGGCTTTCCCCTGACCTTTCCGAGTGGGGAGACTCTGTGGACCAGCCTCGCAACTCCATCCTTGTTCCTGTCGGACCAGGAGGCCCAGAGAGCCACCTGGGGGGTCAAGGGAAGTGGGGGCCTCAAGCCCTGCATGTTCTGTGGCAATGTGCTGTGCAGGGACAGCAACGTGGGAACCGCAGGATTCGTGGAGATTTCTGAGCCGGATGCCTCCAAATTCCTTCGCTGGCAGGATGAGGAAATATTCCGTGCCTTTGATCGCTTGGCTGCAGTGGAGAAGAAAGGCGACCAGAAGCACCTGGCCACGGTGCTCGGAATAAGCTTCCTCCCCACCGGGTTGCTCGCACCCGGCCCGGGGCAGAACACACCTGCCGCCCTCAGCTTCTCTCAATGATAGCTTGCACACCTACTTCCACAATGGTGTGGCCGCCTGGGAAGTTGGCCTCATGGTGGACTGCCTGGAACGGCAAGGGCATACGTTGCAGCAGTTGCTCCAACGTGCCTTAGCAGACGATTGGCGAGTTGCTGGCAGTGAGAATGCTGGGGCCTGTCAACTTCGCCATTTGCTGCACCCGAAGTACTTCGACGAAGCTCTCTTCAAAGGCCAGGGCACCGAAACCCGGGCTCTTGTGTATCTGCTCCAATACTATGCTCAGCACCTCCTGCACCGGCTAGGTTCTGAGACGGATGTATGCCGAAGCTTTTCCTTGCTGCACTCCTGTGTCCGCCACCTGGGTGTTTTGGCCTCACAGTGGACACCCATCACGCTTACAGACGTTCAGCCCTTGCAAAGGTCAGAGGCCAGGCACCAAGCCGCTTTCAACCAAGCATACGCTGCCGATGGCCACTGCAAGCCTAAACACCATCATCGCCGACACGTGGCTGAGGCCGCTGTGAAACTCGGTGTGTTGCCCAACTGCTCTGTGCACGAAAGCAAGCATCGCCAGGTCAAGAGTCATGGAACCCTCGACAGGCAGAAAAAAAACGTTGCTTATTCCGAAGCACTGCAGAGGGCCCTTTTGCCTCGACTCTTGGTTCGAGGTTTGGAAGAAGCTGATGACTGGGGCTTCGCAGCTTGGGCCTTGGCAGGCAGCAGCAAGCCGGCTGGACCAGAGCTTTGCAATAAACTGACCGACCTCTCTTTGAAGCGAAGCCCTCAGATGAAACTCCTGCAGGTCACAGTGGCCTCTGGTGACATCTTGCTTTGGCACGACACCGGAGGACAAGTGCTGCACTGCCTTTCTGGAAGCTCAGCCGGCCTCTACATCCTCATGACCCAGTTCCGAAAGGTCCGAACTGAGCCTTGGGGCTCTGTGTGGCGGCCGGAAGGAAAGCAGATTCTTGTGAAGCCCCGGGTGGACGAACCCTTTGTGCAGCCACACTGGTGGAGACTGAGTGAAGAAGGTTTGTTGTGCTGCCTTCACTAAACCCGTGCCCGCCTGACTTAAAAAAAGGGTTGAGGGTTACGGTTTATGGTAGTAAGGGCTTCCGGTCAAAGGGGCATATATAGGGTTTAGGCTGCAGGGTTTAGGCTTTAGGCCTTTAGCCTTTAGGCTTTAGGCTTCAGGCCGTAGGGGTGTAGGGTTGAGGGTTTACAGAGGCCTGCAAAACAGCCCTTGAGCTTTAGGGTTTAGGGTTTCGGGTTAGGGTGTAGGGTTCAGGGTTTACAGAGGCCTTGAAAACTGACTCCTGTCCCCAGCAACCCAAAACTCAGCAACATTTCAAGCCGACATGAAAGGCGCAAAACCGGGGGCCCACAAGTCAGGGGGGACAAGTTAAACAAGTTACTAACTTCACCATAACTGGCTTAAGTTCACTTATATAACTTGTCCCTAAGTTCTCCCCTTACTTCTCCAAGTAACCCATAACTCCTCTAACTTATTCCAGCCTATCTGGTAGTACCTTCTAAAGAGAACCCCCAGAAAACAATCTAACCCAACCCCCCGCCCCCCCCTCCGCCCATGCGGTAAAATAGTTCCTAATCTTGCTGCTGGGTCTCAGGCGTATCAGCTTGGCACCCTCAACCCAATCCCTAAGCACAGACGCTCAGTCCCCAATAAGTGCTGTAGCTCCCTCCCGCAGCCTCCTCTACGAGGGGTTTCGGGTATAGGGTAAGCTAAGCCCCAGGAGAAGCGTGGCGCGGTCCGTGCCAACGGGAGCGCGCACCCAATGCCACCTCAGTATGCCCAGCACTTGCATTGGGGTTCAAAGTCGCACCCCCTAGGTTGTACCCCAAACATAGCAGTTCTTTCAAGGGAAGTCGGCAATTAGGAAAATTATGCATTCCCTTGAGGAGTTCTAATCTGGGGGCTGGTAGGATACCTAAAGCCCTAATTCCCTCCAAAGAACCGCCAAGTCTTCATAGACGGGTGTATGCACTCCTAGCATGGCTACGGAACACTCTTAATAGAACCCCTAATATTGTAAGGATTCGCAAAAAAAAAAAAAAAAACGGGTCCCCAAGAGCTTCACGTCCAAGATAGAATAGAAGTCCCTTGATTGTTGTGAGAACACACCGGTGTTTGTGCCTCGAGGGTTTTGGACAGATGGGGGCCCCAAGACCATGCAATGCAAGGCGCTTGGAGGATTTTGAGCCCCAAAATGACGTGTATGAAGCCTCGAGGATGCGACTGCTCGTCAAGGGCTTCTGCCGGAGTTGAACGCACGGAATCTCCAAAACCACCCCCAACTTAATCCTAAGCTCCAAGCCTCTAAACCCAATTCAGTCCTAAACCCTAAACTCCTAAACCCTAAACCCAATTCAATCCTCGGCCCTAATACCTTACCCTTCGAGTTTCAGGGGCTGTGGCTCAAGTCTCAGGGCTTCGGGCAAGTTCTGTTGGACTTCCAACTGGACAGTTGGTCGGCGAAGGGCTGCGGGTTTCGGAATTAGGGCTAGTTCCGTTCTCCAGTTTCCTCCCAATGCCACAAAAACCCTTTTAAACCCCTCGAGCCTGCCATCAACTTCGCCCTCTCTAGCCATCCGGCCCAGAAAACCCCACAGTCCTTCAACCCTAGGCCTACAGCCCCGACAACTTAACCCCTAAACCTCCATAGACCCGAAACAACGAAACCCTGAGCTCAGTACAAAACTCCACCACCCTAAGCTCTACGCCCTCATCCCTAAACCCTTTTCTGGCCTCTGTGGCGATGGCCACGCGCAGCGCTGCATCCTTGGACTCAACTATGAGCTGGTTCCCCAAGATTCCCAGGGGTCGAGAAGGGTTTAGGGCTTGGGGGGTTGGGGGGTTGAGGGTTTGGGGCTTTAGGGTTGCTCTCTACACCAAAGTGTCGGGCCCCCGCCCCTAAACCCTTTTCTGGTTTTACTCGGTTTGCAAGGGATCATGAGACCTAAATGCAGGGCCCTGGGCACTCGCTGCCTCTCAAGGCATCGTTTTCCGCTGCTTTGGGCTTAGGGGCTTAGAGGAAGAGAGCTTGTCAGGGAAGCGATTATCGGGGGACTTTCGCAGAACCAGCAGATGAAACCTCGAAGTGTGCTGGGGTCTGAGGTTGCAGGCCTCAGGATGATCAGTGCTTTCAGAGTCTTTTCAGTTGACGTTTAAGGGTCTAGCGCGGACGGATACATAGGGGCTTGGGGTATAGTCTGTCAGGCTGTCAAGGACTTTAGGAGTCTCGGGTTTAAGGGTTGATGGTTCTGGCGCTTTAAGGGTTTTAAGGTTCAATTCACCTTTTTAACTCCTTGCGGTTGTTAAGAAAGGCGGATGAGTGCAGCTCTGCTGGACCAGAAACGCCGGAAAAGGAATGCAAACAAAAATCAACCTATCTTTACGGCCGATGGTTTAGGGCTTAGCTCTTGAAACCAGAATACGAACAGGGCCTAGAACCCGAAACCCTAACCCCAATGAACACCGTGCGGGGTAGATTTTGGGAACCAGCAGCTCCGGACCCCAACGCCCAACCCTGAAACCCGAACCCTGAACCCCAAGCTCTAACCTCTAAACCTACTGGTTCCTAGCAGGGAATGAGGGAATGAGGTACCCTATATAATCCCCTACAAGCCATTATATAGCATCGGGATATAGAGGCACCACATTCCCTCATTCCCACTTCCCCGCTACCAACCAGTAGGCAAAAGCCCAGCGACCAGGTCCAGGCCGTTGTCCTCGATCAGCTTCGATGCGGAAGTGTTCCTGGGGCTTAGGGTGTTAGGGCCTTAGGGGTTTAGGGCTTAGGGTTTGCCGGTTTGGGGTGTACGGTTTGGGGTTGAGGGGTGTAGGGGTTAGGGGTTTAGGGGGGGGGGGGGGGTCTAGGGGGGTTAGGGTTTTAGGGGTTTAGGGGTTTAGGGACAAAAAGTGGAGTCTTTTTCGGGGTTCAGGGTAGACGGCCCTAGAGCCCTAAGGTTTTGCGCGTCGAGGGCTGTAGGGCTGTACGAATTGAAGGCTTCTAGGGAACTAGGGCTTGAGGCGGCTTAAGGTTTAGAATTTTGGGTTCTTGATTTCGGGTTTGGGGTTGCAGCTTTAGGGTGTGTTGAGACTCACACTTCACGTAATCCCATTCTTCTACGAATGGCTTTAGGGTTAAGGGGGTAGGTGTGGGTAGAGTTTAGCGGTTTAGAGCCTGAGGCCCTGACTTAGGCTTTCGGGTTTAGGGCTTCAGCGGTTTGGGGGTCTTATCTTTCTATGGTTTCTACCGGGCTTTTTTAGGGACGCGGGCTATCGAAACGTCTAACAGTTACGAACCCAGGAGCTATCCAGAAACATCAGCTTCAAAACTGCTTGGGTCTGTGAACCCAAAACCCTGCACCCCAAACCCTAAACCCCCTAAATCCCAACAACCCCCCCACCCGCCCCAAAACTCCGACAGACTGTGAACCCTAACATTCAGGCCCTTTGCATATCCCAAACACTCCGAGATGTTTGGATTTTGGATTTCGGGTTTAGGGTCGAAACTCTCCACACCTGAAAATCCCTACCCTAACCCCTATCAAGCCTGAGCCCTAAACCCTAAACTTTCAAATTGCTCTGGGGTTTGGGGTGTTGTGGTCTTTTAGGGTCTATGTGGCTCTAATTGTAATGTTCCACCTGGTTTTGTTCGGGGCACCCTGAATCGAGTCAATTTGGCTGGGCTCGTCAGGACACCCTGACTGTTTGGGGCTGCGTGGTGGGATCCTGAATGAAGGCCAACCGACTGGGTGCCGTAAGGGAATTCCACCGAAATGAATTGGGCATCGCTGCCCCTTTTGAACTCGTCCCTACTAAAATTATTTAAACCCCCGGGGCCGTGTAAACAGGAACAAAAACAGCTTCGACTGTACTGGGGGCCGGGGGGGGGGGGCTACACTAAAGAGGGTGCAACATTAACATGGAACAGTACACTCAACTGCACCCTTGAAGTCACATCCAGCGCCCAAACACTATACCAGCCAAAATCTGAAATTCTTCTTCGATGGCGCTTAGGATTCGTCACTCACGCGCTTGGTCGACGAGTACGCGAAACCCTGTGACGTGCATCAGGGCTTGAACCCCAAAGCACCTGACTCAACCTAAACCCTACGGCCTAGACCCTAAACAGGCCAAAGCAACCCTAAACCCTAAGCCCTTATAAACCTAAACCCTAAACCTTGGGCCCTTTTAAACTCGAAGCCCTGAGAAACCCTAAACCCTAAATTATAAACTCGAAGCCATTAGAAACCCTAAACCCTAAACCCTAAGCCCTCATAAACTCGAAGCCCGTAGAAACACCCGAAGCCCGAAGCCGTCATGGAAAGTTCTCATCAGCCTGATGGACAGCGCCGCGGACTTCGGGATGTTAGCCAGAACCTCGCCTGTAGGGTTTAGGGTTTAGGGTTTAAGGTTTGGGGAAGGGAGGTGCTATTTTGCCAGGAGGGCCCTCGAAGGCCTCTTTAAAACGATCACTCTTGAACCCAGTTTTTTCAGGGTAGATGTAGCATGTCCCAACGTTCCGAGGTTTGCGCAGGTGAAACAGCAAGGTGTTGGGGTTCAGGTTGACTAGGGGGAGGCCTTTTAAACCCCTCTTAAAAACACTCCTAGATATGATCTTCTTGAAACCCAACAAATACAGGGGGGGAAATGCAAAATATCCGGACCTACCCAGTTACAGTGAAAAGGGTTGAGGCAGGCCCAGACCTGGTCGAATGGCGCGCTTGCTGACGACGCCCATGCCACCCACGACGTCCTGGGCGGTGAAAGCCATTGCCTTGGCTGGCCACGATCCCAAACCCCTACTAAACCCCTAAGCCCGAATTGACCCTAAACTCCTAAACCCTTTTTTTTAATCCCTAAACCCTATACCCCAAACTCTACTGGGCAAGCTGGAAGTTAACGACCTTGCTTTGGCAGAGTTCTTGGGAGTTTCCGGTGGGCGCTTGGCGGTTTAGGGTTGAGGGTTTGAGGTTTAGGCTTTGAGGTACAGGGCTTCGGGCTTTTAAGGCTTGCGGGTTAACGTTCAGGCTTTGAGGTTTAGGGCTAGAGAGTTTAGGCTTTAGGGCATCTGTGCCACACCACAGCAAGTCCTAAGCCAAAATCCAAGAACCTGAACCACCCTGGAACACGCTAGCACGGGAGCCTAAACATTTGCATATTCATCCCCGTATATAGTCCAGTATGACTGTAAATGCGAACTACAGAATTCATTCTGAATGCAAATAGGCCCTGAAAGCCTCAAACCTGAACCCCACGCGATCCGCGTGAAAAGACCCCCACTTTGCGTTCGCGGCACGTCGGTGGCCCAGGTGACCCCATTCTCCTGCAGCCAAGCCTGGCAATGTGGCTCCAAGGGCTTAGGGTTGGGGTGTAGGGTTTAGGGATGGGGATTGGTCTCAGTAGCGCAACAGGGGGAGGGGGGCGATCGCACCTGTAGCGTCCACTGTTTGGGGTCAGTACTCTGACATATTCCTTCTGCCTTGGGGCACAAAGAAGCCTGTGACTAGACCAACGCCATATCTAACGTGAAAGTGAACACGTACAGGCGACCCGGTGCGGGTTCCAGGGTTAGGGTATTGTATACACTCGATACAAGGGCCAGGCTCTTTTGGATCTTCGTGTTGTGAAAAGTTTTGGCAGGGCTACGAAGGCTAGGAGCTTTAAGTGCTTTAAGTTTAGGGATTGAGGGAGACGGCTTTACAGCTGAACTTGAAAGAGGGTCTTCTAAAAGCCAATAACAAATAACAACCCTAAACCCTAAACCCTAAACCCTAAACCCTAAACCCTAAACCCTAAACCCTAGACCCTAAACCCCAAACCTTACACCCTAAACCCCAAACCCCAAAACCCAAACCCCTACCCCGAACCCGTCGCCGACCTCCAAGGTCCGGCATTTCTTTTCGGCGTCGTCGCTGGCGCCCATGGCACCAAGCCACCCTCGAAAGCCTCCCCCTTGTAATGATCGTAACAACAAGGGGGTTTAGGGTTTGTAGGGTTTATAGGGTTCTTAATAACCGTAATAAGAAGGGTTTAGGGTTTCAGGGATGATTATAGGGTTTATAGGGTTTATAGAGCTTGTAGGGTTTATAGGGTTTATAAGGTGTATAGAGTTTGAAAGGTTTATAGGGTTTACTTGACAGCCCAGTAACCATATTATAATAAGGGTACCCTCTGTTGGGGTTGGTTACTGTTAAACGGGAACTCAGAACCC